>PVJO010005752.1:0-95367 GCA_004026905.1 Hystrix cristata | reverse complement strand
AACCATAACTGTAAATAAGGACAAAGAGGTGTAATAGATATTATATAAAAGGAGGATGGTGTGCAGAGGAGAGGAGTACTAGAAAGAAAGAAGGGGAAAAGCAGAAAGGCAACAGGGGAAAGAGAGGGGAAAGGGAAAATATGGAAAATGATGAATGAACCTGCTGTAAATAGGGAGGGAGGGAGGAGAGGGAAGGGGCAGGGGAGAGGAGAGAGAACCAAGATGCACCATGTATAGGTACAGAATAAATGTAATGAATGTGACCATTGTATGTAGAATGTACCAATACATGTTCTTGGTTTAAAAAAAAAATAAAGCCAATGTTGGTTCCATGAGTATTTATTGCTATTCATTAAAACATACATTTAAGGGGTTGGGGATTTAGCTCAAGTGGTAGAGCACTGGCCTAGCAAGTGCAAGGTCGTGAGTTCAATTCCTAACACCCCAAACAAAACAAACAGACCCCGTACATTTAAATTTCACATCCTATCTTGTGTGTGGGAGGCATCTCATTAAAATTACATAATTAATCAAAAGCAGGTTATAGACTGCATATACAATTTCATTTACATAAAAATAAATGAACGTAAGGCAGGCATTTATTATTTTGGCTTTGTATTCAATTATTTTTTTCTTCCTCCCAGTACTGAACCGAGGGGCGCACTACCACTGAGCTACATCTCCAGTCCCACTTATTTTGAGACAAAGTCTACTCTAAATTGTCCAGGCTGGCCTTGAACTTGCGATCCTCCCGCCTCAGGCTCCTGAGTAGCTGTGATTACAGGCACCGGTTACCATGCCCGGACCTTAAATCACTCCCCCGCCCCCAGCATTTCTTCTTCTGCAAGGGCGAGGCAGTCTCACCCAGAGGATGCTCGGCCGGGTGCCTGAGGAACCCGCCTCCTATCTAAGACATGAGCCGCTGGCTGCTGTGCCTGCAAACGTGGCCTTGTTTCCCTGACGGCCTCTCCCAGCCGCCTGTAATTTTTCCCATGCACAATTCCAGCCCACTTGGAATTACTTGCTTTCTCCGGAGAACTTAAAAGCTCAGCTCCCCCCACGTCCCGCTTCTATGTACTCATTTGTCCTTCAAGTCTCAGGCTAGAAGCCGCCCCTTCCCAGATTTCTCTGGCCACAGCGGTCTCCCCCTCTCGCCCTCTCACATTTCCTTCGTGCCTTCGTTTCAGGGCGTTAGACTCTCTTCCTCTGCGGGCTCTGGGGGCGGCGTCCTGCCGAGCCCCACGCTCTCTCTTACGAGCTGTGTGACCTTAGCTGAGTCGCTAAAGCCCTCGGTTCCTCCAGTCTCCTTTCTAAGGCCAGAGGTGCTAATTTTTCTGCACAGATTATTTTCAACCCAGCAACAGCACAACGCCTGCTGTGGCCCGAGCACCAGGAACACGTCCGGAAACCGTCCTAGGGGCCAAATGCCGAAAAGGAGCGCTCCACACCCGCTCCACACCCGCTCCCCTCCAGAAGGCGCGGCGCCCTCCGACCTCTTCCGCCCTTGCGGATTGAGGCCCCACAGGGGAAGACCCCGGTCTTCCAGTGCCAGAGGAGCCCGGCTCCGCCTCCTGGCAGGTGAGCGGCCACTGTGCGCAGGGTCCAGCCCCGCCCCTCCCTGCCCCAGGCTCCGCCCGGAGCCCGACCGCGCCCCCGCCAGGCCCTCACAGGCCTGCCTCTCATTGGCTCACGTCGCAAGGAGCCTCGCCCGGATCCCCGGTCTCCGTCGTGGCCCCGCCCAACCAGGGCTTCACTCTCTTGTCTCTCATTGGCTCGCGTCCCGCCGAGTCTCTACCCAGCCCGGCAGGCCCCGCCCCGTTGGCCTTTTCTGGCAGCTTCTCCTAGTTTCGCGTCCTGCCGCGCCTAGTCCCCGAAGTCGTCACTTCCGGTAGGGGGAGGCTGCGGAAGGCGGAAGTGTGTGAGTTGGGAGTGGCGAAAGGGACTGAGTTGTCACTACCATCGCCCCCGGCCCTTCCGGGTCCAGGTTTGGAAGCTTGGAGGCGGTCACCAGAACGAGGGAGAGACGATGGCCATAAGGCGCCCGCGTGGCCTGGCGGGGTCTGGAGGCTGACCTGCCCCGTCGCCTGCTCCCGCGCCTTCCGCAGGCCGCTCGCGCCGGCCCTCAGGATGACCGCGGCTGCCGCCTCCAACTGGGGGCTGGTCACGAACGTCGTGAACAGCATAGTGGGGGTCAGCGTGCTCACCATGCCTTTCTGCTTCAAACAGGTGCGTCGGGGCCGCCTCGCCGGGGCTCTGCGGTCAGGAGGCGGGACAGGCGACGTCCGCACGGCTGCCGCTCGGGTCCGAGCTCAGCCGGGCCTCTGGGACTCCGTGCCGGCGAGTTCCGCACACAGAACCTCGCAGGAGGGCAGAGTGAGCACAGGGAGGAGCGGGAGGATTCAGCAGGGTTTATTTCATCTTGTTATTTTAAAACTCTGCCCCAACTGCACGGAAGCAACGGGGCATTGGTTATAAGGTGATTAAACAAATTCACTAGCTCGGTCCCTTGAGAGCTGTATTCCACAAACATACTGTGCGTAGTTGGTCTGTCCTGTGCAAATTTCACCTCAGCTGGGGGAATCTTAATATGCAAAAATTTGGTTTCATCTCGCCATTGAATGCCACGTGAAGGAAAACGGCTGTTTCTCTGCGACTTCTGTTTAATCCACAAATAAGGAGGCATTTGGAGGCTGATGGTAGACATCAAATTGGGTAACTTCTTCCCTTAAAACTATGTTTTAACGAATGAACGTGAGGCTCCCCCGAGGGGGATCGTGTTTGCCTTGTGTGCTGCTGTCCCCTGCTGCGTGGCAGGGAGGAGCTGTACACTGGAGAGGTCCTGGCAGTTACTCCGCAGGGCAAAGACCTGCCAGTTGTATCTGTTGATGCCAGAGGTAGAAAATGAAATAATTTGGCCTTTTTTTTTTCTTTTTGCGATACTGGGGATTGAACCAGAGCTCTTTTATTTTTTGGTGCTGGGGATTGAACTCGGCCTTCTGCTTGCGAGGCAAGTGCTCTAACCACTGAGCTAAACCCCCAGCCCTGAACCCAGAGTTTTTGCACTGAACTACATCCCCAACCTCCCCTCCCCTTTAATTTTGAGATGGTCTTGTTAAATTGCTCAGGCTGGACTCAAAGTTTTGATTTTTCTGCCTCGGTCTCTCTGAGTGCTGGGATTACAGGCATGCACCACCATACCCAGCTAAATGGACATTTTGGAACTGAAAATGGTATTATTAGTAGTCTAACTTTAGGTGCACACTTTGCATTTTTTGGGTAAAAATGAGAATTTTCAACCTGGGAATTTTCAGTCCTCTCAGGGGCTGGGTGAAAATACACGGAGGGTGACAGTGTGGGTCGTCTATCTGACATAGTTACATTGTAGGTAGGAAGATGAAGCTACAGGTCACTGGCGCCCTTGGGAGAACATCTGTATTGTGAATCCCAGGGCTGTGCCAGCTGCCTCTGGGTGTTTCTCGAATGCCTGTGTGTCCACAGCAACTTGCCTGGTAGCAGAACTGCGTTCTGGGATGTGCAGTGCTGGCTGGTTCTTCATCTGCAATCTGATGCCAATCTTCAAAGTGGTTGGCTCTGGTTTTGACCCCTGTGTAGAGCCCAAGTGATTCAGCTATCCCCATATTTGGAACACCTGGTGGGCCATAGGCCCCTGCCAGAGCATGTAAAGATGAGGTCAGCAGCGACCTGCCAGGGAGAGCTTGAAGCTCAGTGCAGAAATAGTCACACTGTGTTGTAATGCCCTGCCAGCTGCTGCTGTCTCTGGACTCAGCATTTCCAGGGGAGTATGTGTTTGGTGTTTGCCAGCCATGTCACTAAAAATTTTTTTGCTTTAGTGTTGTTATTTGTGTCAGTAATTCTGACACTGTTGAAAATATTTAAATGTCTTACTGAAATTTAACATATAGAAAACCGTACACACCTTAGGTGATGTATTTTCATAAAGTGAACAGACACATGTGACTCACTGAACACTGAAACACCCTGTTCCAGCCCCCCTCCCAATCCCTGCTGCCCACCAGCTACCTTTGGTGCCAGAGGTTAGTGTTGCCTGTTTATTTTATTTTGAGACAGGGCCTCACTTTGTAGTTCAGGCTGGCCTGGAACTCTTGACAGTCTTTCTGCCTCAGCTTTCCCAGTGCTGGGTTTCCAGGCATGTGGCACCATGCCTGACTTTTTTTTATTTTTTGAGACAGGGTCTCACTAGTTCAGGTTAGAATGCACTCACTATGTAGCCTAGGCTGGCCTTGAACTCATAGCAATCCCCCTGCCTCAGCCTCCCAAATTCTAGGATTATAGGTGTGTGGCACTGCACCTGGCTAATGTTGCCTATTTTTAAATTGAGGTAGAATTGTAGTGTGTGTGTATTTCAGTGTCTGGCCAGTATCCCATTGAATGGGTCTACCAGACTTTGTTATACCTTTGTGAGGCATCTGGTGTTTCTTATTTTGGAGTACTTACGATGTTCAGAGCGCTATTGTGGATACAGTTGCCCGACCTTTGGTGAATGTCAGACTGCGTGTCTGTTGGGCAGAATGGTGGAGTCATGGGGTATTGTGTGTTCAGCTCTAGTATATGCTGCCCAGAGTTTCCAGACAGATGTACCAGTGTACGCTCCTGCCAGCAAGTATTTCGAGGCCCAAATTCTCCTCATGTTATCAAATACTGCCAAGAATGTGAAGCCATTGTGATGAAAGTTTGGTGATATCGAGTGCGTGTGTGCTCATGAGTGTGTGCGTGTGTGTGTGTGTGAGTGTGAGAGAGAGAGAGAGAGAGAGAGAGAGAGAGAGAGATACTAGGGCATGAATCCTGGGGTCTCAACCATTAGGGTATATTCCCATCTCTTTTTTAACATTTTATTTTGATACAGGGTCTTGCTAAATTGTGTAGGCCAGCCTTAAACTTGCATTTCTCTCAATTCAGCCTCTAGAGTAGCTGGGATTACAGACATGTGCCACTGTTCTTGGCTTGTTGGTATGTGTTTTTTAAATTGATAGAATGCATTTATTTATTTTTAGCAGTTTTAGATTTATGACCAATTGAGTAGAAAGTGCAGGGAGTGTCAGTATATCCCTCCCTGTCCCTTCACATTTTCCCTTGTTAATATCTTGCACTAGTGTAGTGGTGCTAAGTTTTAAATGTCAGAGTTATTGGGAAGTAATTCACATGCAATGAAATTAACTGGTTTTAGGATAGTTCCCTGGATTTTGATATATGTGTACAGTCTTGTGGCTATTGTGTCAAAGAAAAGTTACCTCTGTCCCTCTGTTGTCAACTGCTTTCCCATCCTGTGACCTGCTCCCTGGCCTTACAGTTTGCTTTTCCTGAGTGTCCTGTAAAGGACATCACAGTTTGTTGCCTCTGAGGGCAGCTTCTTTGCCTCAGCAAGGCACATTTGAGAAGTGTCTGTGTCCGCTCAGAGCTGATGGTTCCATTCTAATTGCTGAACAATAAATCCCTTTGCACAGATGGACCATGCTTTGTCCAGGCACCTGCTGAAGGCCATTCAGTTGCTCTTCAGCTTTTAGATTATGGTTAGACCTGCTGTAAAGAACAGGTTTGTGCATGACCATGTTCCATTTCTTTGGGGGAAATACCTAAGAGTGCAATTGCAGAGTCACATGGTAAGCATCTGTTTAACTTATAAGAAAGGTACACATGTTGTTTCTAATCTCTTCCTTCCAGAAGGTGTTTCCCACATGTAGGTGACTTGGATGGCTAAGAGGTGGTATACATGGGGTACATACAGAGAGCAGGGGAGACTAGCTTTGGCAACACCCCACTGTCCAGCAAGACTTGAGAAAGGGGCAGGGGTGTCCCTGGTGCACTTTGGGATGCACATGCAGTGTTCCTGGCACTGCTCCAGGGACATGGCCCTCTCAGCATTCAGGAGTTTCCCATAGGAGGAGACTGTAGTGAAGTGGTGGTCTTGAGTGCACACAGGTGTGGACAGTGGAGTTTTGTGCGAGTCCCAGTGCTGTTGATGTGAGGTGTAGGTGTGGGGACTGTCTGATTTTGTGAACAGTGCTTTCTCTGTCCCCCTCCAGTGTGGCATCATCCTGGGGGCCCTGCTCTTGGTCTTCTGCTCCTGGATGACGCACCAGTCATGCATGTTCCTGGTAAAGTCTGCCAGCCTGAGCAAACGGAGAACCTACGCCGGCCTGGGTGAGAACTGGCTCTTGGAGTGGTTGGGTGCTGGGCTCTATTAGCTACCTTCTCAGGAAGAGGGTGCTCTAGTTCTCAAGGCCTAGGGAGTTACTCCTCTTGTCTAGTTATTTTTCTTCTACTTTATACTTGAAGAGTTTCTTGGATGGCAGTGTTTTTTCTTATTTTAAAATTTAATGCATGGGTTGGGGATTTAGCTCAGGGGTAGAGCGCTTACCTAACAAGCACAAGGCCCTGAGTTCGATCCCCAGCAATTCATCCTCCCCCCCCCGTTAAATTAATGCAGTTTTTAAAAACTGCTTCAGAATTGAAGTGATGCAGAAGGGTGTGCAGCATCCCCTCAACCCTTGAGCAGTTACACACATAGCGTCCCCCTCCAGGTCTGGCACAGACAGCTGGCTTGTTGGCTATGTAAGTCTCCAGGGACTGGGAAGACTTCTTGGAGTTGGCAAGAGGAATCCTGCTGAATACCCACCTGGAATTCCCAGGAGGAAATGTACTCTGATCAGGCTGATGCTGGATTAAGTAATCCATCTCCCGAAAGGGTTTGTTTCCCTCCTGATATTGTTGGGTTGCAGTTTGTTTCTTTTAGTTCAGCCAGAAGGAGTTAGTCATAGCAGTTTGGAATCTTTTGTAGGTAGTTTGGCTTCAAGGACACCATCCTTCTCTTTGTTGTCTGCCCACCCTGGTGGGGCTGGTGTGTGAAGCCTAATTCTTTCTTCCTGCCTTGGCCCAGGCTCTGAGCTTTCCAGCTCTGGGGCCTCTACTGGGAACATTTGGTGTGGGTGTCGAAATGCCACTTTCCTGTTCTCAGGGCTTGGCCTTGAGGGTGTTTGGTTAACATTCCTGGCCTGCAGTGAAGCTCTTGATTCTCTAGCCAGTGTGTGGCCGAGATGCTGGGCCCCACCTGCAGAGGCCTGACCTGGTCCTCCCATGGATGAGGGAGGAGGCGGGGCAAGAGGAAATGGGGGCCAAAGAAAATAGACACCTCTGGAGATGCATATGAGGACTTCTGCAGCTCTACCTCTTGTTTCCTACTAGTATGCTTTGTGCTGGTACCAGCACACTGGCATTTATTACTGGCTTCAGAACCAAGGAATGCTTCCTTTTCTTCTGCTCTGAGGGCAGTGGTATTGTCAGTCTTACAGTTGGCACTTGAGGAAGTGGGATTTATCAGTTAACTTTGGCCCACACTGAGGCAATCTAATTCTACTAGGGATGAAGTGTGCCCACTAGAACCCAGGGTGAGGTGCTTGGGTGAGCCCCTTTCCTGGTTTCCAGAGCTACGACCCTTTCCCTGCTGAGGTCTCCATCTGGGTTTTGTAGCAGAGGTTACAACTCAAGTATGCACTGTATCCAGTATCCAGAAAGAACGGGATCCTCTGCTGGGGATGCTGTGGTTTCTGATTCTGATAGAAGGCTGGCTGATTATGCTTCGAAAGTCCTTGGAAAGTCAAACTGGCTTGGCTGGATGTGAAGGACTGACAGAAAGTTGCTCAAGGGATGGATACCCCTGGGCACTGGCTCTAACTTTAAATGAAAGGGGTGACTGCTGGAAACAAAAGATTCCTGGATACTAGTAGTCTGAGGTTGTGCATTTGATCCTAAATAAGATGACTCGCATGTGTGGGTTCCCAGATGGGGGCACCAGCTTCCCTTTGTCTGCAGAGGTGGAGAGACCTGATGTGTGGGAGCCACATAGGACAGAAGCTGGGGAAGGGGAGAAGATCTCCTGGTGCTGCTCCTGTGGAGAGCGGCCCTTCTGGCAGTAGGTCCTCTCCTATGGCTTGATGCAGACACCCTCTGGAAAGGCCTTCACCTCTTCCTCTGTCCTCCCCCTGGGTGAGGATGCCTCACAGGCTTGTGCTATAGCCCCACAGGGATCCCTGGACAGAGATTCCCCTCACTGCACCTGGCTTGTATATGTGGATGTAGAGAAGGCCTTGTTGGCTGGGTCACAGGCATTGGGCAGCTGTCTGATGAGATGGACAGGTGACCTCCTTCATCCGGACCTGGAGTTTGGAAAAAGTATAGGAAATCCAGGTGCTGTGACACGCCTCCAAGTGGCCTGTTCACCTGTGCATACTTCATGGGAGAGCTGGCAGTGTTCCGATGGAAGTCTGCCACCCCTAGACACAGGTTCATGTCCTGACATTTGGCAGTTTGGCAGACTGAGGAAGTGATTTCTCCACCTTGACACGGCCCCCTGCTCCAGCTGTTGAGGATGATCTTTGCTCGTGTGGAGAGTCACACGTGTGGGGGTTTCCTTGGTGGATTGTGGATGTGTTTATTTTGTTGGCTTTTGCTGTCCTGGTTCTGTGGTTTTTGTAGACTTCTTGCATTCTCTTCTCTGCCCAGCTTGTTCCACTCCAGGTGGCCTTCTCTGAACTTTGTTTCATTTCAAAAACACACAGACATATCAGAGTGAACTGCTTTGGACACCATGGTCCCCTGAAATGTACTGAGCTGTTGGCCTCCCCCTGAGTTATGACCTGATCCCCAAGGTGTGTGGTTTGTTCTGGAAGCTGCAACTCAGCTGCAGGAAGCATCTGTCACCAACCAGGCCTCTGCAAAGCGGGTGTTGCTGGCATGTGTCACCTGGGTTTCACACCCTTGGTCATTGTGTCGCCTGCTCCTCCTGGGCCTGGGGGTGCGGCAGGGGCAGTGTGGAATGGATTTCCTCTCTGCTTGTCCTTGAGAGGTGACCTGTGCACATGCTATTGGCTTAGCATATAGGCTGGGGAACAGACACTGGGTGTGTTACTGCCTCATCTGACAGCTGTTTATTATGCATCTGCCCTGTGCTGATGTCCTGTGCCCCATGGAGACCTCAGGGCTGCTCCTCCCCTGGCTGTAGCTCATTTGGTCACTGACTCCCCCTCCCTGCCTCTTAGGTGTCCCCCTTGAATGGCACCCCTTCTCTGCCTTGTCTGTGCCCTCATCTTAAACAGCACCTCCCCTTCTCTTGCTGCAGCTGGGTGTTGCAAGCAGGTGGTGTGGGAGTCAGCTCTGCCTGTGGCCCTGGGGAGAAACTGGTTCCATTTCTCAGGGTCAGGGAATGCAAGGGTGGGGCAGTGGAAACCTGGGGGCCTTGGTGAGCCACTGTCCTCTACATGTGTGGCCTGCCTGCCTGTGTGGCCTGCCCTGGATGGAGAAAGAGAAGGAATGTGGGGGAGGGCATGTCTGTCCACACTGACATGCATGTCTGGGGGTATGGGGTGACCCAGGGGAAGAGAAGAGGGAAGGGGGAGGCTGTAGTGACAGGGCCTGGTCCTGGCATGGCTGCTACTTAGGATGTTCTGGGAGCCTGAAGAGAAAGCCGCCTCCCACTCATCCTGACTTCTGACCACTTTCCACTTTCTGTGTTTGGGATGCAGACGTATCCTGGAACTTTCCAGGCTGGGCACTCTGGGGTTTGGACCACACTGTAGACTGCTGCTTCCTTTTGGAGAGTAAGAAGGAATGGAGAGGGGTAGGCGCTCAGAATTCCAAGTGTAGGGCTGGGTACTGTGTTATACCCAGGGGCGTGCAGGTGCCCAGAGCTGAATGGCCTCTGCGGTGACTGTATGCTCTCTGGGTAGAGCCTCTAGAGTTCTTAATTTTTGAAATTCCAGTTTAGATCTTGATCCGCACTCAGGATTTCATATAGGGACCCAGCTTGGGTTTCGCTTGGTTAGATGCACTTGATGGGTGCCAGGCTTCTCTACTGGTGATCCAAGTCCAGGAAAGGCAGTGACCCCTGGAGGCAGAAGCCTTCACTGCTCCAAGGCCATTGGGCCCTTGACAATTCTGTGCCTCTTCCTTGGAAGTAACAGGGAATGTGTGTGGATTGTTCATACCCAGCTGGCTGCATTTCCTGCTTTCACACTCCCTTAGAGGGCCTCTGGCCTTGTGTGAAGGGAGGAAACAAGGGGCAGGCAGTTGGGGTTGCCGTTGAGCCTGGAGCCATCCTGTCATATGCACTCCCTTTGGGGTGTTCTTTGGAGACCAGAACTTCCTTTTGCCTTCATCCGATTGGACTGAGGAAATTCTGAATGACTGGATCACTGTTAAGGTCCTGAGAGGGACTTTGGCAAGGCAGCATTTAATTTCTCATCTGCTAGAAATCTGGTCAGGAAGGGAAGACAGAGGCTCCATTTGTGGCAGGACACCCTATGCAATGGCAACACTGCTCATCAGCAACACACTGCTCATCAGTGCCCAGTGTCCTCTCTGGGCACTGGTGAGCCCCAGAGCTCCTGTCCCCTCCTTCCCCAGCTGCTGCACTTGGTCAAGATTCTGTTTTCTTCTATAAATCATGCCTAAAGGGTGAAATAAAAGCCCCCACAGCCGAGCATGGTGGTGCATGCCTGTAATCCCAGCACTTGAGAGGCTGAGGCAGGAGGATCACTGTGAGTTCGAGGCCATCTTGGGCTACGTAGTGAGTTCAAGGCCATCCTGGACTACATAGTGAGACCCTGTCTCAAAAAACCAAACACACACACACAACAAAACCCCCACAGCATCCCTGTGGTGCAGACTGCAAAGACTGGGCATTTGGACCTGTGGAGTATCCTTGAGCCCTCACTGCCAGGGTCCCAGATGGGGCCAGCTTGGTGGGCTGGCCCTGTTCTAAGCGGGTCTCATCATGGTGACCATGTGTGGGGAGCTGCCATTTTACAGGACACTCCCCAACCTTTAAATATTGTGTGAAAAGAACAATCGCCTTGCGTCTCCCTTGCTTTGTCCTTGTCACACATAGTTTGGACTGTGGATGGTAAACCAGAAAAGACCTGAGGACCAGAATTTAGAAGTATCCCCCTGTACCACATGCGCTCTGGACCAGTGGCTTTTTGTTGAGTTTCCCCTCACAACTTTACTTAGTACCTTTTTTGCTGATGTGCTTCTCACACTGTTGGATTGAGTGCCTGTTCTTTCCTTTGTACTAGCATTCCACGCCTATGGAAAAGCCGGGAAGATGCTGGTGGAGACCAGGTAAGGGGTGCAGCCTGCTTCTTGTCCCCCATAGGTGCAGAGAAGCAGGAGCAGTTAGGAAGTGTTTGGAAATGAATGGCAAGTTTCACTTGGGGGTTGGTTTATAACTTCTAATATGTTTCTGAAGAGTTACCTACAAAATAGTTGAAAGTCCAGTTTACTGTACTCTTAAAATGACTGTTGTCAGGGGCTGGGGATTTAGCTCAGTGGTTAAAGTGCTTGCCTTGCAAGCACAAGGGCCCGAGTTCGATCCCCAGCACCAAAAAAAAAAAAAAAAAAAGACTGTTGTCAAGGTTGAAAGCTTTATTTAAATATTACTAAGAAGTACTTAAAAATGGGCAACCTGGGGAACATAGCAAAATCGCCCTCTCTCCATTGTAATTAATCTCTTAATGCTATTCCTTAAACTATACTCCCAACACTGCTGTATAACATTGGCACTGAACTGAAAATGCTACATTTTTCTTCCTTTGGAGTAAAATTTTATGAAATGAAAAATTGCTAGGAAATTGTACTTTTAGGCTTCTAAATGAGCAAATTATAAACTCAAAGAAAACCTTTTTTGGAAGCAGTTGATTTTAACTTGTGGAATGTCATGGTGCATTTTCATCACACCTGAAAGAACTTTCAGAGCCTCCCGTGGAGAGAAAAATACAATAGCACACAGCACAGAGTTCAGTGTTCACTCCAAGCCCAGTAGAACACACTACAAAACACGCCTGGGTCCTGTGACTTCGGATGTTTGGAATCGCAGCTCTCACACGGCCAGACTAGGGGCATTCATGCACAGTCCAGGGGCAGGGCCTGGACCTTGGTGTCCTTGGAACTGTGGGTGCCTGGGCCCCGATTCTGTGCAAGGGCTCAGGTTTGATCATGACAAAGCAGCACACTCCTCCAAGGGTTTTAAACCCATGGTTTCCTTTACAGCATGATTGGGCTGATGCTGGGAACCTGCATTGCCTTCTATGTTGTGATCGGTGACTTGGGGTCCAACTTCTTTGCTCGGCTCTTTGGGTTTCAGGTAAGGACTGCATCATGAGGGGTTTGGTCTGAGTGCTGTGGTTGCTTCTGTGGTAGCCAGTGTCACTCTGTCAGTTGGTTGAGACCAGTGTACTTGGCTGGGCGAAGCCTCCCTGTGACCTGCTGTCCACTCAGGTCCCATGGTCTCACATTCAGGGGCTATGTTAGGATAGCATCAGTAAAAGTCACCAGGAGAGGGAAGGAATGGGTTGGTCTTAGCCAGCCTGCACTGCCCGTTAATGGGCAGAGATGGCCAGGCTCATTTGCGGTCTTGGCTGTCAGCCAGAGCAGCTGTGCTGGGAGCTTGGTCTTCACCCTGGGTGTAAGGGCATTGCTAGGAAGCCTGGTGGATTTGTGCTCCATGAAGCCTCAAGGACAAGTGTGCGCATCCTCCAAGCTTGCTGGCCCCTTCCCCGAGAGGTCACACTGTGACCTGGGCCCTGGGTACCTTTTCTGCACTCCTGAGAGTAGAGCTGGCTACAGGGGAGGTGGACACATAGTGTTGGAGGGGCTTTTCTGTGAATAGGTCCCTCATATTTGGAAACCAACATTGATGGAGTCAGGTGGGAACCCAAAGTAGAAAAGGATTTCAGTTTGCAAAGACCATAGTGGCAGAGGTAGGATGGAATGTGCCAGATTTTCACACTGTTGGTGAGCAGAGGGATCAGCAAGCATCCCATGGACCTGGCCCTGGTCTGTGTTCTGAGCATGTCTGCTCCTGGACATTACTTTTCTCATGCTTCACCTTGGACTTAGCAGAATTCTGGGTCTGTCCTGCCTGTGGAGCACTTGTAACTTTTCCTGCATCTGCCATCCTGTGCCCCCAGTGCAGACATCTGACTTTCGGTTCTGTAGGACTTGAAGAGACAGTGCTGGCTGCCTCTGTCAGCTGTGCACAGAGCCTTTCTGTCCTTGTCCCCTGCTGGTATGTTGTTGAAGATGGGAGTGTGAGATGCTCCCATGTAGAGAAATGTGGGTTTGGGATATATCCGTAGGTATTTGGAGCTGGGGAGAGAGCCAAGGGACGTTTTTGTAGGACCTTGGTAGGCCTCTCATCACCTCTAGCCAGTGCTATCAGCTCTGAATAGGGAACTGGGAATTGGATTTACTGGCTGCAGTCAAGTTGGATGTTAGACGTCTTTAGACCTCTGTGTGTTCTGCTATATCAAACGCCAGTCTGGAGTTTTGTGATTAATTTTCTGGACCTGAATTTCAAGACTCCCATCCTTCTTGAAGCAGGGTCACTTTGATTAAGAGAAGCACCTTGCAGTGGGCTCCTTTGGGTCCCTAGCTGTCCCCATCAGTGCTGGGTATGTAGGGGGGCCCAGGACAGCAAGGCTCCCTGCTCCTGCCCCTTCACTTCCCTGTGCGAAGGGGGAAGACTGGCCTTTTTTGCTCTGGCTGGTCTCATTCTGGGGCTGGGCTGGAGCCTGCAGGGTCAGAAATGTTCAGTGCACTGAGCACAGAGGGCTCAAGAACAGCTTCTGGAGAAAGTATGCAGCCCCGAGCCTTCTGTTCTTGATGCCGTTGGCCCACTGGGCTTCATGGTGCTTCCTGTCTAGTGGCCACATAGATGAGCCCTGCTGCTGAGGGAACTCAGTGCTGCAGATCCCTGAGGACTCTGCCAATTCCCTTCCAGGTGAGTGGCACCTTCCGCATGTTCCTGCTCTTTGTGGTGTCCCTGTGCATCGTGCTCCCGCTCAGTCTGCAAAGGAACATGATGGCCTCCATCCAGTCCTTCAGTGCCATGGCCCTCATCTTCTACACCGTCTTCATGTTTGTGGTGAGCACTGCATGTGCAGTAGAAGGAGTCAGTCACAGAAGGTCCATGTGTGGGTCTAGCTTAGGCTCCAGCTACCTTTTGGGGGATGTTGGAAAAACGGCTCTGAGCCTGGGAAGTGTGTTTGAATTAGTGGAGTGTGCTGTGAAGCTGCACGCATCTCCTGGCCAGTGAGCACTTTGGGACGGGTGCAGTCAGACAGCAGAAGATGCAAAAGACTCAGGGCAGGAGGGGCTCTGAGACCAGCTTCACTCCACCCAGGCTCTGGGAAATACAGCGTCTGTGCATTTTGTGGAAAGACTTTCCTGTGGGATTTGTGACCAAGAGCACGCTGTCAGTGTTTCATTGCACACGGCAAGTTGTTTTTCTAAATGAGAATTGGTGGTAGGATAGACTGGAAGATAAAGTGCAGAGTAGACAGAGGACATGGAGACCTCACAGGAGAGGTCTCAGGGCTCTGTCTGCCTTGCCCTGTCAGTCCCTCTGCACTAGAGGCCCTGGGACCCGCCCACTCATTGACAAGGTGAGAAACGACCCTTTTTGGGGGCATCTTTGCAGGAAGTCTGCATCAGAGTGGGCTGGGGGTCTCCAACATTTTTCTACTTTCTGTGGGGACCAGCCCAGTGACAGTTTCTTACTCTCAGCTAGCTGCATCCTCAGTAGATTGAGCTCTTGAAAGATGTCTGTGGTGCAGACCAGGCCATGTTGAGGGCACTGTCCTCTCACTTGCCACACGCTGGTGCCGGGTCTAGGGAGTGAGGTTTTGCTTTCATCTGTGCCAAGTGCCCTGCATGGGCAGAGGCTGTGGTGTGGGCAGGAAATCCTCTGCAGGTATGTGTAGCCCTTCACAGCACCTGACCAGCCTGCGGCATGAACTGGGGTGCTCCTGAGCAACAGGCAGGGAACCCATAAAGGTGTGGTGTCACCTCACCCCTCCAGGTAGCCCAGGCTGTACTTGCTGGGCTCAGCCGGTGGCACTGTGAGCTGAAGAGCTGTGGGCCTACTTACTTGCTCCCAGTGTGGCTTCCAGCAGGCCGAGTATGCTGCCTCCTGACCTGTGCCCTGCTTTCTCTTTGGTACAGATTGTGCTGTCCTCCCTTAAGCATGGCCTCTTTGGTGGGCAGTGGCTGCAGCGGGTCAGCTACATGCGCTGGGAGGGTGTCTTCCGCTGTATTCCCATCTTTGGCATGTCCTTTGCCTGCCAGTCGTAAGTATTGCTGCAGTGGGGGGTGGGTTTGGGAGTGGAGGGGGAGATGCAGAGACAGAGATCTTCTGTTTTTCTTTCTTTCTGGTTTTTTTTTTTTTTTCTTTCTGTTTGTTTATTGCTTATTTCTGGCTGCTGAGGAGCAATGTCATGTTCCAGTGTGGCCTATACCCTCTGGGCTGAGGGAGAGAGTTCTGTGTAAACTAGAGAGAAGCTGCTGCTGGGGTTCCCTGGCAAGAGCACCTTGTTTGCCAGATCTCATGAGAGGAGAGTTGGCTGTGGGTGCAGCAGCAGCCCAGCCATCTGACTGTGCAGAGTCCCAAGTGTTTTGCCAGGACTACTTCTGTGAATATTTGAAAGGAAATTGCACAAACATTGACTTCAGGCTGCTGCTGGGACATCTCCGAGGCCTGTGTGCACGCGGGTGGGCAGCGGGTGAGCTCCCTGGCACACGGGGTTCTGTGAATGCAGATCAGGCTCTTCTGTGATCCAAACAGCAGTACCTACCCTACCAGGATGGCAGGAGCTCATGATTCATTCCTGGACAGGAACGGTAACCGACCGAAAAGAACGGTGTAAATCTGGCATGAACCGAAAAAGACCATCGGCTTGGGGGGTGCTGGCAGAGCGGCCCCCCCCATAGCGCCGGTGGGCATGTATTGTGCCAATTGTAAACTAATGTGACAGATAAAATTTGCTCACACTGCTGTGTTTACACCCACATATGAGATCCAAATCGTCATTTCCCACTTACCGTCTCTCTTGGCAGCTCTGTTTCCACCAGAACATGCTCCAGCCTTGCTGTTTAATGTCCCCATTATCATCAGTGACAGAAGTTACATTCTCGTACTGTGTACCTAGTTACCAGTTGTCCTTTCTGTCTGTGTGTTTGCTTTTTCAAAAACAAGCCTGTGGTTGGGCCTCCAGTGGTGGCCACGTAGCAGCCATCGCACATCTGTTGGGTTTGATTCATAGGGCAAATTATGAGTTCCAGGAGGGTGGAACCACACAGCTCGCTAAGTGCTGGCTTCTTTCTCCTGCTGGGAGAACACTGGGGGTGCAGACTTGCCTACTTCACTCGTGCTGGACACGTGAGTCTTTGCCAGGGGCAGAGCAGAGGGCTCTTCCTCCCATGGCAGCCAGACTCCTGCCTTGTAACTGGTGGAGCTGTTGCTGTCAGTGTCTGCCTTTCTGGTCACACTTTCTAGTAATGAGTTCTGGTTACAGAACTGTCATCCTGAGCCCAGAGAAGCAGCCAAGGTAGCAACTGAGCACATGAGGCCCAGGCATGGCAGGAACCACCCAGAGACCTGGGTCCCATTCCAAGCACTGGGCTTCTGTGCGTGGCACGCCAAGAGCAGCATGTAGTCACACCAGCTGCCCAGCAAGGTGGGTAGTCTGGGGATGCTGTTGGGTGTGGGAGGTGGTATGCATGGCTGCAGCACCCTCCCGAGTGCCATAGGGAGATCCTGCATAGGTAGCCAGGGGGTCTTGTGGTTCTACCTTCCTTCTCTCCAGGGGACAATCCAAGTGATCCTTGCAACACACAGGACTGGAGGCGGAGCCTGGCTTGGCCTTTCCATCCTTTCTTTCCCTTGTTCCCAGACATGGTGTCCCCCATAGTCACCACAGCTTCCTGGATAGTGACTTATAGGTGTGCGTGGCTGGGGGGCAGGCACATACTGTGGGACTCTGGTGTGGATCCCTGCAAGCTGGGCTTCCTAGAGCAAACTCAGCTGTGGCCAAGTCCTGGTCAGTGCAGAGAAACTGGTGTTGGGACACAGTCTTCTTCATGGTGCTGGGCTGGAGTTGGGGTTCAGGGTGACTCCTCTCTGGGTTCTCTGCTGTGTCCCTGGGGCGGCCTGTTCCCTCCTAACCTGACTGCTGTGGTGACCTCCTGTGTGGAGAGTAGCCCAAGGGACTGTGTACCATGAGGCTGTGGTGAACAAGGATGATGGCAGGCTCTCCCACAAGGTCTTGTCGACTTTTTGATCAAGTTGGGGCATCCTCTTTGTTTTTCTTTTGCTTTTTAAAGGCAGCTTTGGGATTTGGCTTTACTGACTGTTGTGCTTGCCCATCTGTTGGCTGCAGATTTCCTGCATCCTGACACTCCCCATCCCCTGCCCTGCCCTTGTTTCCTCTGTGCCTCTGAACTCGACCTGGAAGGCCACTGCCTCCAGGGACTACTGGAGAGCAGCTACCCGACTTCTTCCCCTGCTAGCCTCATCCTGCAGCCCTGTATCCTTGCTTGAACTACAGAGCAGCTCCCTCCTCCCCATGTTCCCACCCCTTGCAGGTACCCAGGTCCTGCTTCTTTCCTCAGCTGTCTCCCTTGTCCTGAGACAAGCTGTCTGGTGAGATCCTGGTAGAGCTGTCATTTCTGTGCTCAGCTGGTGACTCAGGCCCCTCCCACCCACCCGGCAACACTGCACTCCTGGCACCAGGCCTGGGACAGAAGCCAGTTCTCTCATCCACAGGCACAGGCGAGAGGGCGCAAGTTGGGAAGCACGCCTGCCTCTCTCCTTGTCTGCCCAATTCCACTCGCTCCTGTGCTGAGGTGTGGCACTGGGTTGGGCTGCAGCTGGTCAGGGCTGTTTGTTTTACTTTTCCCTTGACTTTGGCACTAGGAGGGCATCCTGCTCCCCACAACACCACTGCAGTCTCTGTGCTGCACTTCCTGCAGTGGCCACATGCTCAATTCCTGGCCAGTTGGCCTCTGGTTCTGCAGCACTTGCGAGATGTCTGTGTAGGGCGTGTTCTGGGAGCTGCTGTGGGGCCCTTGTAGTGCTGCATCTATAGTATCATGAAACCTGCCAGCTTTGGCACTGTGAGTCATGGTGTGTGGTGGATGTCACATGAAGGAAGTGTGCGGGCTTGTTGGCTGCGCAGCAGAAGAGATCTGGAAACTGCCATGCAGCAGGCTGGTGGGGCTCCCTGGACTGCTTTGTGAATTGCTTGTCTTTACACAGTCAGGTCCTGCCCACCTACGACAGCCTGGATGAGCCGTCTGTGAAGACCATGAGTTCCATATTTGCCTCCTCCCTCAATGTGGTCACTACCTTCTACGTCACGGTAGGACCCCTTCCACACCTCCTCCTCTCCCACATTCTGTTTGCATAGGTGCTACCTCCTTCCCCACTTTGTCATCCCGATGCCTGGGGCACCCTGCAGGTGTAGTAACAAGGCAGCCCCACTCCTCAACCCTAGTCATCCAGGGCCTGGCCCTGAAAGCCACCTTTCCCCAGGCTGTGTGGGTGTCTTCTATTTGAGGAGCTCAGGGCACTGTTAAGATTTTGGTAAATTTTTTCTTCCAGTCTTCTTTTTTTTTGGGTGCTGGGGCTCAAACTCGGGGCCTTGTGCTTATGAGGCAAGCGCTCTAACCACTGAGGTAAATCCTCAGCCCCTCTTCCAGTCTTCTTAATTCTATTTGTTTTCTTTAAGATTATGAAAATGTGGGGCTGGGGATTTAGCTCAGTGATTAGAGTGCTTGCCTTGCAAGCACAAGGGCCTGAGTTCGATCCCTGGCACCACCAAAAAAAAAAAAAAGATTATGAAAATACCAAGGTCACAGATTGTTTCCTTACCTCTGTGGCATCAGCACTCTTGTAGGTCATTGTACATGGTCCCTGGAGAGCATTGTCCACATCTGTCTTCTTCCACCAGGACCACAGCTTACCCATGGTTACCTGCTTGAGTTTTGAAGCCAAACTATTAGTAGCCCCTCTGAAGGGCCTATCACTTCTTGGCCTTTTGGCTAAGATCAAATGAAGGGCTTGGGGGCATTCTGGCCCCACCCTTTCCACATGGGTAGCTCCATTTCTCATCTGTGGCCTTTTGCCTTCTGGTTATCGAGAGAAAGTTATGTGAATGAGGAGCTGAATGGCATGTTTGTCCTCTGAGGCCATCTCTTGCTCCAGCTTCCTTGGGAAAGGGCTTGCAGGCCATTCTGGGGACACCCCCTCTCCCCCCAACAGGTGCTGTGCTCACCACGTTACTATTTTTCCTCTTCCCGCAGGTGGGGTTTTGTGGTTATGTCAGTTTCACTGAGGCCACGGCAGGCAATGTGTTGATGCACTTCCCCTCCAACCTGGTGACGGAGATGATCCGCGTGGGCTTCATGATGTCGGTGGCTGTGGGCTTCCCCATGATGATCCTGCCCTGTAGGCAGGCATTGAATACGCTGCTTTTTGAGCAGCAGGTAGGGCTGGCGTCAGCTGGTTCTCTGTTTTCCTGGGCAGCAGTAGGGGGAGCTTTTCCTAATTAAAAATAAGCAAGAGTTCATTGAAATAAAGTCTCTTTGTAGGGTTTTGCCTTTAAAAAAAAAAAATTTCTCAAGTTTTTATGCTTGGGATGAGACCCAGGTTCTGTACATGCTAAGCACATGTTCTGTCACTGAACTACATTTTCAGCCCCTAGTAGGAAAATTTTAAACTAGCTTTGGGAAAAAGAGCACTAAAGGACAGGCCTTTTGGGGTTGGGTTGGTGTGCAAGCAGCTTAAGCTTGTCTCCATGACTTCCTAGATTGATGGTGTTGTCCTCCAGTCGGAGAAATAGGAGGAAATAGAGATTTGCTTCAGAGCAATCCTGGCCCGGCCTCAGGGTGGGTGGGGCATGTGGGCTCTGGATTGACTGGCCAGTGTTGGTAAAGACTGGAGGTGTGGCGTAGCCTTGTTGAACTGGTGGGTTTTTTTGTTTGTTTGTTTTTTTAACTTTGGAAATCTTAATACCTTAGTCAGAGATTTTTGAATCATAGTGTATGTAGGCAGCTACCTTACAATAAATATTTTAATACAAGGTTGAAACCAAAAGACTGCTCTGGTCCTTCGCCTGATACCCAAGCTCACAACCGAAGGTGCACTTGTGATACCACATGCCCAGTGGTGGAGACCAAGCCCTCACCAGGGGATCATGGAAACCCTGCCTGCTGTTCAGGGAACAGTGCTCTCTGAGCCAAGTAAGGTGGACTGTCCCAGGTCAGGGCATTTCTCCTTGGTGGTGTCTTCAGCTCAAGGCCTGAAGGCTTTGAGCCCAGTCTTTCTCTTCAGCAGGGGCTTCTGGTAGCCAGGGACATGAGGTCCTGTCAACCGCTTGTGGCATGAGGGATTGTGGCAAGTGGTCTTGTGGAATCCAGGAGAGAGTCTAGCTGCAGATTGGAGAGGGTGGCTGCCCCAAGCCTGAGGAGCAGCTGGCACTGGGCTCCCTGTCCACATGGCATGTGGTTGTTACAGTCCTGCTGTCTTGCCTTCTTCCCGTGTACTCTGTCACCAGGGATGGCCAGGCCAGCTCCAAGGGCCAGTGCCCTTCATGTGCAGGCATGCCAGTCTGCCTCTGCTAGCATTCAGGCACTCAGGTGTCAAAGGAAACACGACTTAGGACTTTGTCCCTTGGGGGAAGAGGCAGGGTCAGCTCATCTGGCTGGGGGGTCCTCCCTGGCGTATCTTGCTTCACTTTCACCCATGGTTGCTAAAATCCATCTCTCACTGTTTGGCGCAGATGTGCACTTTGTATTGGGATGACATTGGTGCTATTGTATGTAACACATTTTTGTAAAGTTAAAAAATCATATATGGCATGAAAGGAAGTATGAAGTCAGAACATCTGCCTGCACCTTCCCCTGACGTGGCATGTACAGAGGTATGGCAGTCCTCTTCTCACCTCCCCTTCTAGTTTTAAGTGGCTATGCCTCAGTGTACCTGTGGAAACCCGCGGTACCTCCAACTGATGCTGTTTCCCTTCACAGATGAGGTGTTGCTTGCTGGCTTTCCCTGAGACCTCTGTGGGGAGCAGTCTCATGGCTGTCTCCGTGCCCATGGTTCCCCTTTTTCCCTTTCTCTTGGAGCATTCCTTGGTAAATTTCTGGCACTGGGTTTCCTGAGCTATAGAACTAAAGTCACAAATTGTCATTCAGAGGCAATGGAGATTCTGGCTCTAGCTCCCTCATTCCATCCAGTGTAAAAGTTTATTCTGAAATTTGAGTGCTTCAGAATTCCAGGTCTGGAAGGTTCTGCAATTGTTCCTAACCGAGTGATGATTGTCATGGTCATCCTGCTCATATGTTAATGCCTGTGGTCCTTTTCATAGCTTGACGAGGAGCTACTTCTGTTGGTAGAGGGGAAACTGAGGCACTGAGCTAGTGAATTGGAGAGCCAGGATCTGAGCCAGCTGTGCAGGGGTCTAGGGAAGTTGGAATCTGAGGCCAGCACCTCTACCTGTGCCACTCCACTCAGAGTAAGTCTTTCTGCATCCCTGTGTGGGGAGCATGAGCAGGATGGATGGTTGTGCCACGTCATACCCTTCTTTCCTTTTCTTCTTCCCAGACTTGGAAGCTGTTAACTGCTTGTCATGTGTTGGAGATGATGATAACACAGCCAAGCATGTGTGCGCACACGTATAGGAGAGATTTCTGTCTGAGGTCTGAAACCCACAGACTAGGAGATGCCGAGTCATTTGGCAGGGTCCCAGTGGAGTCCATCTTCTCTTGTCCACACTTCATGTCTCTTTTTAAGGATCTCCTTGGTTGTGCTCCAAAAGTGAAAAGGAAAACAGAAGGATTCAACCTTAACATTTCAAAATGAAGTTGTGAGATCTGTGGTTGGTACCTGGGATGAGACACACTCGAGGCTTCCTTGCATTCTCTGGGTTCCTATTAAAGTTGCTCAGTCTGGGGCTGGGGATTTAGTTCAGTGGTTAGAGTGTTTGCCTACCAAGCACAGGGCCCTGAGTTTGATCCCCGGCACCAAAAAAATACAAAATGTTGCTCAGTCAAACCTAAAGATGTGGATGATGCACGCTCTCCTGCCTGGGAAGTGCCCTCCCAGCCCATGCAGAAGCTGTGTGCTGTGCTTGGCGTCGCTCTGCAGGAGTGGTGGGGGAAGTCATTCATTTCAAAACTTTTGTGTTTTCTTTCATGTAGCAAAAAGATGGAACCTTCGCTGCTGGAGGCTATATGCCCCCTCTCCGGTTTAAAGCGCTGACCCTCTCGGTTGTATTTGGAACCATGGTTGGTGGCATCATGATCCCCAATGGTAAGGTGTGCGGCTGCCCTGTCACTTTTCTGTCCCCTGTTTTGGCTATTCTTGCTGTTACATTCAGGCCCCATGGTGTCCTGCCCCTGTGTCCTGGTGTCGAGCCAAGACTCCCAGAGTCTCCTGCTGTCCTCTCTGGTGTCCTGAGAAAAGTATAGAAGCACCCAGGTCATATTTTCCTTTGACTCAAAGAGAAAAGCTGGGGACAACATCAGTACCCTGATGGAACAGCAGGCATGTGTTGAAACCCACATAGTTCACACCTGGGCAGAGACTCCACGGGTGGGATACAGACCTGGTTTGTCTGTCTGTAAAGCTCCTCATTCTTTGCTTTCACTCTGTTGCCCCCTGAAGTTGTCCACATAGTACCAAGTGGAACATTGAAGCATTTATGTTTCCCAAGTGCACCCATCCCCAGCTGGCGAGTTGGGAGTGTTTCATCACAGACAAGGGAACTTGCCAACACTCCCCAGAGGCCTCCTGTCCAGGTTCCTGGCAGTGGCTGCAGTCAGCCAGTACACCTGGTTTTTAAGTGAGTCCCTGGATAGGGCACTGAGTCACCTGCCAAGTACTGGGCAGCATGATGCAGGCCATGCAGAGCCAGCATGTGATTTTGGTGGGAAATCCCTGGAGTCTGGCCCTTTAAAAACGAGCAGCCAGCAGCCACCCTCCTCCAAGTCCAGACCAGTCTGATGGATCTGGTGCCTCTGCTCCTCACCTGCATGCTGACCGAGAGCCAGGCCACCCCTGGCAGAGCCCTCTCCTACTCACCCCCTGGTGTCACATCTATTCCTAGTGGAGACCATCCTGGGTCTCACAGGGGCGACGATGGGGAGCCTCATCTGCTTCATCTGCCCAGCTCTAATCTACAAGAAGGCTCAAAAGAACGCCCTCTCCGCCCAGGTGAGTGTGTGCCTGGGGCCTGGCATCTGGCAGGCTGGGCAGGGCTCCAGAGGGCTGCGGCAGTAGTGTCCCACTCAGGTATTCAGCCCAGGTCTGCCAGCTCGCAGTCTCCTAGCCCAGAGCACGCTTGGTCACAGAGGTGTGTTCGCATAGTTGGTTGGAGCCTGTGAGCTGTGTGCACTGCAGCTCCCGGAGAAGACGCTGCCTGCCTAATGTGTGTGCCTCATGGCTTCTTGTGCAGAAGGTTTTCATACCGTGATACATATCCCTCCACCAGGGTCCCCCTCTGCCCTGAGAATACTACTACTGGCACAGAGACACTGTGCATGCATGAGCTGGTGTATATTCCTGCTCCTGCTTTTTTGGTTATTTTTTAATAGCAATACAGTTTCTTGATGCTTTTGCTTCAAATCTTGTGTAAGTTGCTCCTCAGCAATGTGTGTGTACATCCAGCTGCTTTGCTGTTTTGTTTTTTGGTGTTGGGGATGGAACTCAGGGCCTTGCGCTTACTAGGCAAGCGCTCTAACCACCGAGCTAAATTCCCAGCCCCAGCTTCGCTGTTTTTAACTGCTTCCTGGTGCTACATTGCAGGAAAATTCCATAATTCCAGTCTCCAATGGGGTCCATCCCCAGCCTTTTGGTGTTACAGACAGCATTCCAATGTCTTGTGATTATCTGTACACAGGCATTTCCACACGTGTGAGAACGTGGCCCTAGGTGGTTCCAGACGTGGGATCACTGGGCTGGAGTGTGGGGATGATCCTGGTGATGTCCTTCCTGTGGACAGACCCGAGGAGCTGGTGTCCCCACAGCCCATCCTTTCCATCTTTATTTTTCTGGGCTTCCCTCTATTGAGAGACTTGACCATCTTCTCATGGGTTTGGGAGCCACTTGCATTTCTTTTCCTGTGGACTGTCTTACTGTTGCTCACTTGTTACAGAGTTACTGAGATTTTTGTTACTGATGTGTGTCAGCGAGTGTTTATAAAAGTAGAGTATGTGTGCAGTAAAGTATGTAAGCCATGTATACAGCTTGAAAGAGTTGTGTGAAGTGAACCCAGGCACAGAACTAGCATCAGGGCAGATAGATAATAGCATCCAGCCCTGGAAGCTTCCCTTTGATACCTGTTGGTCACCCATCCCACACCCCAGAGGTTACTGCTGGCTGTCTGACGCTTGAGATTGATGTTGCTTATCTTTGGCTTGACACATGTCCTTGCAAATTGGCCTCCTACTCAGCCTCCCACCGGGGCTCACGCACACAACTGTGTAGGAGGAGTTCGCTTGGTCTCGCGTGGTGCACGTTTCCATTCTGTGTATTTCCCACACTTTACCAACCACTTGGCAGGATGGGTGGCTTCTGGTGCAACACTGCTGCCGCAAGCGCTACTTTCGGTGCCTGTGGTGTGCATTGTTGTTCTGCACCTGGGAGGAGGTCGTTGGGCTGGTGGTGTGGTGCTCGGCTCTGTGGCTTCTGCCAAGTAAGTTTCGCGTTTTCCACTCTGGTGCCTCTTCTTCATGGAGAGTCCATTGCACTCCACATTTACTACACCTTTTAATTTTTTAATATTTATTATCTTTTTCAGTACTAGGGGATTGAATCCAGAGCTTTTGCACTGAACTACATCTCCAGTCCTTTATTTTTTTTTATTTTGAGGCAAGGTCTTGCTAGGTTGCCCTCACAGGGCTCGAACTTGCCATCCTCTTCCCTGGGCCTCCTGTGCTGCTGGGTTACAGATGTGCACCACTGCACCTGGCTTTACTGTCCCTTTCTAAGAGGGCAGCCCTTCTGGAGGGTGTGCAGGGGTATGGCAGTGTCTCATTGGGCTTCTACTTTACATTCCCCAGATGACTGATGACACCATATGCCTTTTCATGTGCTCACTAGCGATGCGGCTGTCGTCTTTTGTGACTGCCTTTCAAGAGTTGTTTTTTTTTTCCCCCCGATTGGGTTATCTGTCTTTTTCTTACTGATTTGTAGGAGTTTTTAATAGATTCTAGATGTCTCTTTTCAGAAATACATTTCTTAAGGTCATTTTTTGATGAACAGAAGTTCTGAATCCTACTATGGTCCAGTTTATTGATTTTTTTTCTTTCCTTGGTGCTTTTTATGCTCTACTTAAGAAGTTTTTGCCTACTCTAAGGTCCCAAGGACAGTTATATGCTTTTAATTTCATCTTTCACATATCAGTCTGCATTTCACCTGTGATAGATTGGTGCACGGCAGGGTCGTATGGCACTCTGGTAGATCCACACCGTCCTTTCTCACACACGCCCTGCTCAGTCCCCTGCGTGTATGTGAGGCTGTCGGGGACCTCTGTCCATGGGTGCATTGCTGTCTGCTGTACCAGCACTGCCCGTGGGAGGCTGATGCTTCATACTACGTTGGCATTGCCGGTAATGGAAGTCCTCCCACTGGGTTTCTGTTTAAGATGCTCTTTCCTAGGATGGCCTGTCGATTTCCTCCAAATAACCTGTTGAAATTTTCATAGAGGTTGCATCAAATAGTAGATTGAAGCCAGGCACTGTGGTGCACACCTGTAATCCCAGCACCCTGGGAGGCTGAGGGCGGAAGAGCTCCAGTTCAAGCCCAGCTTGGACAACTTAGTGACGTACTAAGACCCTGTTGCAAAACAAAAAATAAGAAAAGGGCCAGGGATAGAGCTGAGTGCAAAAGCCCTGGGTTCAATCCCCAGTGCTGCCACAGAGAAGGAGTAGATTGACAACTTGACATTATCCTTTAATTGACCATATTTTGTGATTTCTATTGTGATTTCTTCTTTTGTCCATAGCTTCTTTAGATTGCCAGATATTTGGAAATCCTAGTAATCTCTTCACTGCTTCAAGCCAATCTCAGTGTGGTTGGAGAATGAACACTAGAGAAGAGGAGATAAGCCCTCTGGCAGGTGTGCAGTGATCTGGCGACTGTTAGTGGACCATGTGTCCTGCAGTGCTGGGTGAGGGTCAGTCTGTGTGTATTGGTTGGGTCACGGTTGCTAAGTATATCAGATTTCCCATATTCCTACTGATTTCTAATCTTGGCATTTATGAGGAAGGTAGGAGAACTTCTTCTCTAATTATAGAATTTTTCTTCTAGTCCTGTCCACCTCTGCATTTAACTGTGGAACTATGTTGTTGTGGACACACAGGTTGACATTGGTTGTGTCTTCCGCTGACTTGACACCTTGTCTCGTGGCTATTCAGTGTGTCTGGAAACGCTGTCCAAGTCAGGCTCGTAGCTGCCTTAGTGCTGCTTGCACAACACAGCTTTTTCATTCTTTTTGTTCTGGTGTTTTGTTTTTTTTTTTCTTTTCTTTTTTGTGGTGCTGGGGATCGAACTCAGGCCCTTGTGCTTGCAAGGCAAGCACTCTAATCACTGAGCTAAATCCCCAGCCCCTGTTCTGGTGTTTTTAATGCCTTTGTATTGAAGTTACTCTCCTGTAATAGCCTAGTAAAGCTAAACAAAAATGTTTAGTTTTTATCCAGTCTGTTAAGAGGAATATTTAAGACTGTTTACAGTTAATATGATTACTGCTTTGGAGGTGGAAACTTCCATCTTTGTTTTTTGCATCATCATTTTTTTTTTTCCTTTTCAATAAATCAGATATTTAAAGAATTCTTTTTCCCTTCTCTTATTGATGCATTCCTGTTCTTCTGGTGGTTATACTAGGCTTGACTTATTAGCGTCAACTATAAGCTCTTTTTCTCTTTTTTGATGGGGGGATCAAATTCAGGGCCTTGTATCTGCAAGGCATCCCCTCTAACCACTGAGCTAAATCCCCAGCTAAGCTCTTTTTTTTTTTTTTTTAACCATCTCTTAGACAAGGATACTCTAGTATCCCAGAGTGTTTAACTCCATTTACCCTCCCCTGGCCTTCAGTGTGATTGTTCTTCTTCTTCTTTTTTTTTTCTTTTGGTGCTGGGGATTGAACTCAGGGCCTTGTGCTTGCAAAGCAAGCACTCTAACTACTGAGCTAAATCACCAGCCCCAGTGTGATTATTCTTATGTTTTCACTTTACACCCATTTAAAGCCTCTCACAACATTATTATTGTTGTTTCAAATACACATGGTTCCTGACTTCACCATGGCTTAACTTAACAGTCATTGACCTTATGGTGTTATGAAAGCAACTCGCATTCAGTAGAAACTGTGCTTTGAGTTTTGAATTTTGATCTTTTCCTAAGCTAGCCATGTGTGGTGTAATATTCTTGTGATGCTGGGCAGGGGCATTGAGTTACAACTCCCAGTCAGCCTGCAACCAAGAGGGGAAACCACTGATGCCTGTCCTGTGCTGGATTGCTTAGCTAGGATATTTGGTAGGCTAGGTGGATTCAATGCAATTTCAGCTTAGGTTAGTTTCAGCATATGTTGGGTTTGTTGAGATGGAGCCCTATTGTAAGTCACGGACTATCTGTAGTCCATACTTTCTGATACTTTGGTTTTTTGGTTTTCTGTCTTGGTCCTGTCTTCTGGCATGCTTGGTATTTGGCAGCTGTTGTGTTTGAGAAGCTGCAGAGGTTCTGAGTAATGTGACCTGCTGTCAGACAGGCTAGGCAGAAGGCTGGATCCAGCCGAGGCAAACCTGTGTCCACTTGCCCTTGCTCCTAGGATCGCCACTAAATGCCCTCACCCTCAAGCTGCTGAATTGTCTGCTTCCTGTCAGCTGCCCTTGCTCAGTCCTTGCTCACCTTTGCACAGCCGGTAGCTGGTATGGGTCTCGGGGGAGAATGGCACACAGGGTTGTGCTGTGTGCTTCTCCGAGGTTTCCTTCTGTTCCTGGGGCTGTGACTGCCAGAGCCCTTGCTCATTCTTGATGCCCAACCCCATGAGTCTGCCTGGCATCTAGACTGCCACCTGGTGTCATCCTTGGTACTTGGCACCGTGATAGTGAGGGCCCTGGCAGCAGCCCTGCCTCTCTGTGGGTGCTGCCCCCTGGGTTGTGGCCCCTGCAGCCTGAGCTGCTGAGGTTGCTCAGTGCTGTCTTCAGTCAGGTGATGTGAGGGTTCTGGTCTAGCTTTTAACTGCTGTTCCAAGCACGAAGACCAACTTGACATCTGCTGCTCCACCAATCTGAGGCAGAAGTTTCTCAGTGAGTTGGAGGAAATTAGCCCATTGCCTGTCAGATTGCAAGTGTTTTCCTCCATCTGTAGAGTCTCAAGATCATCATGCTTTACTTTTTTATAAGGAAAAAAAGTCACTTATTAGACATTCCCCACTCCAGTATTATTTTTTTTAAAAATTCTTCCATTACATTGTCCAGTGCTTTCATGACTTTTTTTTCCTTAAAAAAAAAAAAAATATATATATATATACATATATTTTTTGAGACAGGGTATCACTAGGTAGTTCACACTGGCCTTGATCTCACTATGTAGTCCAGGCTGGTCTCGGACTCACGGCAGTCCTCCTGCCTCTGCATCCCGAGTGCTGGGATTGCAGATGGGCACCACCATGCCCAGCTTCCTTAAAATTTTTGAACCCTCTGTGTTTTATTTTGGTATAAGAATCAAGTAGAGGCTGGGAATTTAGCTCAGTGGTTAGGGTGCTTGGTTAGCAAGCCCAAGGCCCTGAGTTTGATCTCTGGCAAAAAAAAAAAAAAAAAAATCAAGTAGATACCCTCTTTTTCTAGGTGGTTCTCTGGCTGCAGAACATTGTTTGTTGAATAAGTCTGTCACTGATATGAATCACTTGGATAATCCTCACTGAAATGAAATGTTAATACATTAACTTCTTATATGTGGCTGGGCCTTGCTGGGGACTTGCGTTTTAGTTTGTCGGTCAGTTTCTCCTTCTGAACTGCTCACGGACTTGTAACAGAGACCTACCACTCTGAACCTTTTAATTCTAATCCTTCCTTTTGTTCTTATTAATATATTTTAAGGAATTAATTCTAATCCCTGCTCTTTGCTCTTATTAATATATTTTTGAATGTTCTCGTCGTTTGGTTTATTTTCCATATGAATGTTTGAACCAGCTGATATGACTCTAAGAAAAATAAGTTCTGCTTTTTGTTTTTGGATCTAGTTGTAGTGCATGGAAACTGTAGATTAATTCAGGAAGAGTCAGTATCTTTGTACTCTGACTAATCTGCAGTGTACATTTATGAGCTTCCCTCTCCTCCAGTTGGGTGTAGCCTTCAGTTTATGCGAAAGTCGTACCAGGCTCTCCTGGGCCTCCTGCTCTCCAGACTGTGTGTCTCGTGTATGCGGCTGCTAAGTTGGATCTCCTTTGTTGGCTTTCCTAAGCAGATGTATGTAGGAGAGCTGTGGCTTTCATGTATTAAGTTTTTACCCGTTAACCTTACTGAACACTCCCTTACTGAACCTCTTAGTTCTTCGCCGGCAACTAGCGATAAATTCAGTTCCTCCTTTCCCCTGGGCACAGCTCTTCCTTCTTTATTTCCCACACGTGTCCTTGTGTGCCTGCTGCCCAAGTGCCTGGGTGTTAGGGGACAACTCAGCGTCTTCCTGACTTAGCTGGAATAGCTTCTAGCTTTTGACTGTTCAGCCTGAGGCTGGCTCTTGGCTTGATGTGTAGGAACAAGTGTGCACAGTCACAGGTCTGTGTGGATGTGGATGTGAGCACACACTGCATCATGTCAGAGACCTGCCTGAGCCCATTTTACCAGGTTTCTTTTTTTTTTTTTTTTTGGTGCCGGGGATCAAACTCAGGGCCTTGTACTTGCTAGGCAGGTACTCTAACCACTGAGCTAAATCCCCTGCCTCACCAGGTTTCTTAAAGCCTAAAACACATGTTAAATTGAACTAGTTTTTTGTTGTTATTGTTTACTTTTTGAGACAGGGTGTCACTGTGTAGTCCAGGCTGGCCTCAAACTCATGGAGGTCCTCCTGCCTCAGTCTCCTGAGTGCGGGAATCACAGGCATTCACTACCATGCTGCCATGAGCTACTTTTTTACTATGTTGAGGAGATGCTACAGTTCTCCCTCTGGATTAGTATATTGGGGAGTTACCCACCAGCGACCCTGCTGATCTGGAATAGGCTCTCAGATCAGCTGGCCTGGGTGTGTCGTAGCTTTCACATTGTGAGGGAGTGTGGCTGGGGGATGGGACTGGGTGACCAGGCTCTGTCCTGGGAGCTCCACTGGTTCCACAGATGGGACAGGCCCAGAGTTAGTGCGCGGTGCAGCTCAGCTCTTGGCTTATTCCTTGTTTAGGGACCCCATGAAGAGGCATGTATATAGGTGGGGGTTGTATGCAGCAGATGATTGGCGGTGTTGGAAGGAAGGAGTGCTCTGAGGTCCTTCCCAGATGGTAATTAGGAAGAATGAAAATGGTCCTAGTGAATCAAAAGAAACCTCGTCTGCCCTCAAAAGTTGCAGTTTTTGTTGGTCTCTAATCCTGAGTGAGTCTGGGGTCCTCCACACAAAACGAGGATGAGGTTGCCTGGGTATGGTGGGAGCCTGAATACTGCCCCTGCTGGCTGTGGGACCTGGAGCCAGCCCCAAAGTGTGCATTCTGTCATGGAAGCACGGAATACGGATTTATGTCGTGCAGACAGTGGAAGTGAGCATTGTTTTCCCATGCGCAAGGCTTGTCTCTGTTAAGAGTCAGGCCCCTCACAGAGCTGGAGGCCACCCCCAGCCATTGCCTTGTGGAATTTGCCTGGCCGAATTTGCCTTGCCGGGAAACCTTGTGGACTGTGGTGCCAGTCAAGGCCCTGGCTTTTCCAGCCCTCAAAATCCAGGCCTGAGCTATCCCTCATAGATTCGTGTTCCTCCCCATGCTGTGTCACCAGAATCACAGTAGGGGACTTCTGAGATAGATACCTGGTACACAGGGTCTCGCTTATTGACTGGGTCCCCTGCTTCAAAAGCAGCTGTTCTGCCACATGGGAAACTGTACTGGACATATAGTGTTGGTGGGCTGGTCTGGGGCTCCAGAGTCCAGGCTGGGCCTTGCCCTTGGCCCGAGGCTGTGCTCTAGCCAGCTGCCCCCTCCCAGACTCCCAGACTCCCAGCTGGGATTTGTCCACCCTGGCTGACGGTTGGAGCCCAGAGTTGGGCTCATGTGCTTATTCAGGACCCCAAGGGAACTGTGATGGCTCCTTTATGCACAGTCAGACACCAGTGCAGAAGAACCTTCCACCTTGGAGGCTGAGTGTCGCTTCTGCTATGCACCATAAAGCAGAGTGCTGCAGCTAGAGGTCGGGGCCTTAAAAACAAAAGGCCCAGAGGCAGGCACGAGGGGAGAGTCGGGGTTCCAAGGCCAGGCCTGCCTCCCGTGCCAGCTTCTGTGCTGTGTTGGCCTGGATCACTGCTGGCTGCTGTTGACCATGAGGCCTTCCCGCATCTCCCAACCGGGCGCTGGCGGCCTCAGGAGGTCAGAGCTTTCCTCCTTTGTTATTCTAAGACTACTCTGCCCGTCAGATGCCATCGTTGCTCAGTGGTGAGAAGGATGTGATATGCTGATATGGGGGCACTGACAGCCATACAGCTGAGGCTGGGCCTCCACAAACATTTAAGAAAATAATTTAGGGCAGAGCAGGGGCTGGGAGCTCTTGCCCCTGAGTTCTGTGTATCATGGTACTTACAGATTCTGACCTTCGGGGACTCAAATCACACAGTGTCCCATATGTACCTTTGGTGGCCCTGCTGTCCACCTGATAGGCCAGCTGTGGCTACTGTCAGAGTGGCCTGTGGGTCCCCCGAGAGCCCTTTATATCTGTCAGGTGCCCTGGGGTGTCTGTGAGTGCTGGAGCCAGCTCAAGGTGTCTGGCAGCAGAGAAGCACATGAACTTTTCCCTGAGGTGGTTTTTTTCCCAAGTTAGTCACCACCCACTTCAGAGACTGTAGGTCTTTCTGTCCTATGGAAATCTGTGTAATTGTGTTGGACCTGGAAAAGTCTCACCAGTTTTTCTGAGCCGATTTGTTTAAACAGCCAAATACCTTTCCAAAAAGGACTTTGATTCTGGTTCTGAGACCTCAGGGCAGTGGGCCAGTGCAGGTCCCCTTGGCTGGGAAGGAAGGCCACCTTGCTGGCCTGTCACAGAGCTGGAGTGCAGAGGTAGCAGCTCCCTGTGCTGAGGCAGCTCCATGCAGAGGTGAGGTCAGCCCAGCAGGTGCATGTCCTGAAATAGCTTGAGCTGCAGGAAGATGGTGACATGGTGAAGTGCAGGACTTATACTTTATGATCAACTGTGGGGTCTTTCAGAGGGTGGGAGAGTCCCCTCAGAAGTCAGTATTGCCTGGAGTACAGCTTCTGGGGACACTGACAGTACCCCACCACAATTGAGAGGTCGGGCCCTGTCCCTCTCCAGTAACCCAGCACAGTCTCCAGCCTGGCCGTCTCCAGGACGTCCAGCTTGCTGTTGGGCACTGGGTGTGGGTGATGTTGGGGGACCTATCATCCGTACCATGGATCCTGCATCCTCTGCACAGGGCCTGCCCTGTGGGGTCAGAGCGCATGCGCCCTGAAGATGGTATGTACAAGGGACCCCCCAAGTTGGGCAGTGGCACCGAGATTCTTGCTCCTCTTGCCATGTAGTCAAGTTATTGGGAAGCCGGATCAGGGACTGGGTCTCTACAGCCATTGCATACAAGGTGTCTGTGCTCTCCCTGCAGGCTCCTCTTCACACCTGCAGCTCCAGAGACACAGCCCCTCTGCCTCTACTCTGTCCTCACACCCTGGCCCTGCCATCCACACAGCTCCAGCATGCTTGGCTGAGGTCCTGGCTGAGGGAGGGATGGACATGTAGGCATGCAGACCACTCTGATGGATTAGGGAACAGTGACACTTGGGGCTTCATTACAGCTCCTCGCCATCAGCGGGCGTGCTGTCTCCTGCTGTGGCATCATCCTCAGGCAAGACTGTATCCCTTCTGGAGGGATACTTCGTGCCATTGCCTCCACCCCCAGCTCCATCCCCCTCACTGCACCCCTTGGCTCCCCGCAAAGAAAGTTTTCGTTGCTGTGACTGACTGCACCTGTCTTGGGTCTTTGTCTGGTCCAGGTGGTGCTCTGGGTTGGCCTGGGTGTGCTGGTAGTTAGCACACTCACCACCCTGTCCGCAAGCGAGGAAGCCCCCGTGGACTTGGCAAAGGAGGCTCCCAGCGGCCGGCGTGGGGAGGCTGAGGGCGTGGTGAAACCGGAGGTAGCCCGGCTCTCAGGTATGCACACAGCCCCTGGCCTCCCCCTAGCACCTGGAACAAGTGTCCACAGTGTCACCTTGGGGCCATGGGGTGGAGGTGGTGCTTGCTAGGCTGCCTGTTTGCTCTGCACCAAGCATTCTGGTCCTTTATCAGCAGCCTCCATCCTGTGGGCGATGGCGCTGGTGGGGGGCGGCTGGGGTTGGGGGCTGAGGCCGGCCAGTAGCATCCACCTATATGCAGGGGAAGGTGCCGCTTTGGCTGAGGTCTCAGTGCCTGGCTAGGGCATGCTGAAAAGTATGTAAATTGTTGCTCATGTTTGTTTTTTGTTTTAAGGATGTAAATTTCTAGCCAATTTTCTCCTTGACAAAGTCAACAAAGTTTCAGCTCTGTTTACTATTTCATGTTATTTATTGTTTGTTTACCAGTCCCACTGACAGAATTATAGCTCACACTCTCTCACACAGTGACAGGCCATTTCAGAAAGCATCCTGGTGGTGCCCCCTGCTCTCTGCTGTGGCCCATAGGCCCGGACCCTGCCTGCCCAGTGGTTCTGCATGGTGGCCCATATGGTTGCTGGGTGTCCGTGACGGCATCCATCCTGGGCTTCACCTGGTAACAGTCAGGTTCTGTGATGCACAGAGGTGCGGCCATGTGTGACTGGCTCACCTCTATAGAGAGAGGCATCCATCTGGCCTGTGACTCTGGGTAGGCCTTGTAGGGGAGCAGTGCCATCCTTGCTGGTGAGTTTAAGGTTGCCGTGGAGATGCTGGCTAGTGACACTTGCTCAAGACACCCGTTCTGTGATGGACCGAAGAGATGGTCTCATGAAAGGAACCCCCAGTGAAATCTTTCTTGGCTTGGCCTCAGTACAGGGACCCTTGGCTTCTGGCTGTCTGTTCAGAGCTTGACAAGCCTCACTCTGCATGCATTCTGCTCTGAGTGGCTCTCCAGGGCCTTCCACTCTGGACAGCCTTCTGCTCAGATTGGCTGCAGATGCTTTCCTGTGCTGTCCTGGGTTGACGAAGAGGGTCCTCCTGTCCTGGTTTCCTGTAGTCACCAGGCTAAGAAGCAGGCTGGGCCCTCAGGTTGGCAATGGGGGCAGCTGGGGTCCCTGGAGAAACAAAGTGGGAGGTCTAAAGCTGCAGTCATCCATGCTGCCCTGCAGCAGATTCAGCCACATGGACTGGGGGAGACCACGTGAGAGGGAGCTGGCTGCTGTTCCCCTTCCCACCTGATGGGCTGGCTCAGTCCTCTGGGAGGGCCAGACTGATGCCGCTTCTGGACTGCCTGGTAGAGCAGGTGCTGTTGCTGGGGCTGCTGCAGGAGGAAGAGAGGAGTTGGGGTGAGGGGGTGGCATCCTGGTGAGCCAGGAGCTGGATCCTGGTATGGTGGGTCCCTCTCCTGGGCAGCAAGGTGCATGACCCTGAGCGTTTTGAGACTGCTCTCACAGAAATGGGTGCCACCTAGTTCTTGTCTCAGCAGGCTGCAGGTAGGCCTGGTAGTGAGTTTCTTGGTCACTCAGCACTAGGGCTCCTGTTCCCATGGCATTGTGTAGCCCTAGTCCTGGCTAGCAGCTGTATCCTCTCACCACGGCCTGCACAGGCTGCCTGCTCACCTGGTACCCTCCAAGGCCACATCTGGTTTCCATTTCTTCGGTGAGGCTGTAACAACACACGTGGCCCCTTTCAGAACCACACGCCATCTGCTTGCAGCAAGTTCCCCTGCCTTCCAGCCACTGCCTCCTCTCGGTGAGGAGCTGAGAGCTGTGGCTCTACTGATGTGTAAGTGCCTCAACTGGCTCTTTGGTGTTGTGTAGGCTGCAGACAGAGCCCGCCTGCTCTGGCAAGAGCCCTTCCATGGCCGTGACCAAGTCCTGTCCTCATGTGGGACACACATGATTGGCAGATACAGCCAGGCCCCCACGTGTGGCCTTGTGGGCCTGTGGCAAGCATGGCCAAGTCCCTGTGAAAGCTCATGAAGACAATTACCCATTTTAAAAAGGCTAATTAGGCCATTCATTTCTGTGCCTGATAGCACCCCAGAGGGTCTCCGGACAGATTCGGATTTTGCAGTGTTCCAGCTTCCCATTTGAAAGCTGCTGCGTCCCTTGTCTTCCTTCTTCCCTCTTGCACACTGTGAGGCAGTGTAGACTGACCCCACCTCGGTCCCCTGCAACCTGTCCCCTCCCCCCAGCAGGAGTAGCCATGCTACTTGGTGGGAAGACAAGGCCCTTCTGGACAGTGGACAGGGACCTAAGCTGTGTAGGACAGTGGACAGGGACCTAAGCTGTGTAGGACAGTGGCAGGACCTACTGAGCAGTGACCTGCTTCCTGTGCCGCCACCTGTCTCAGGGAGGTAGGAGGGGTTCAGAGCCCTTGTCCCAGGGCCACACACTCCTCCCCACCTCAGCTGTGGGGCCCATGATCCTGGTGGCTGTCCCTGAGCCCTGCTGAGCAAGTTGGTTTTCTCTTTTTTTGTTTTTTGGCAGTACTTGGGATTGAACCCAGGACTTTTATATGGAGCTATATCCCTATCCCTTTTTTATTTTTTATTTTGAGGCAAGATCTTGCTAAGCCACTAGTTTTCCCAGGCTGAACTCGAACTTGCGATCCTCTTGCTTCAGCCTCCCAGATGAGAGTGCTGGCTACTGAGCAAGTTTTAAAAGCGCCTTTGCCCCATATACTCCTGCTCCTGTTACAGTTTTCATTCAGTTTCTCTGCTGGTGCACCAGTAGATGAGTGTGTGTTCATTTTACCAGCGCCATCGAGAAAACTGTGCCAGCCTTACAGGAACGGCCAAGTTTGCAAGGCCCCCCTTGCCAGGCAGGAAGGGGGATACCACCTTCTGGCAGCTGCTGGCCTGCGAGGAGCCTACATGCTGTGGGGCCCCTGCACAGCAAGCGGCATCCTCCAGGCTGGTGCCCATCACTAGTGCTGGCTATGGGGCTGCTGCCTGGGCCCCCTGGGTACCAGGAGCTGTCACTCTGAGCACGAGGATGTCCTTCCGTTGCAAGAGATGAGATAGTGAATAGGTCCTAGCAGCCACATGCACAAGACCAGGTTTTTAAAGCAAGCCTTTAATGAGTAATCCTTTCCTCAGGGCAGAAATGAAGTATATTACGAAAGGTACCTAAAACAAGCTGGTTTTTAGAGCAGTTTCTCCTGCTTCGTGGGCAGGGAGCTGTGGGCCCCTGACCCCCTGAATGTGGGGCTCTCAGCATGCTGGGAGCTTGTCAGTGGAATGCAGGGATCGTGTTCCAACATAGCTGCATTTGGGGCTGGCAGCTGGAGGTGACCCTTCCCATCTTTTTTTTTTTGGTACTGGGAATTGAACTCAGGGCCTTGTGTTAGGTAACCACGCTAACCACTGAGCTAAATGTTTCCCATCTTTATTGACCACAAGGCACATAGGCACAGCAGGTGATGCCAGTGACCAGCAGAGCTGTCCTGGAGCAGGGGGCCCACCTGCCACCCAGCCTTCCTGCCTGTCCTTGGGAGTAGAGGCCAGTTCCAGCATGGTGCTCAGGGCCACCTCTTCCCCTTGAGGAGCGGAATGTGTCACCCCGAAAGTGTCTGACTCCAGAGACGAGGCTCTGAGCTGCGGCCTCCACAGCCTTTGGGGCTCCCTGTCCCCTTGCTGGCCATTGGAAGGAAGCCCAGACTTGTTGCCACATCAGCATTCCCAGGAGCTGAGAACCTGTGTCCTCACCCTAGCAGTGAGAAGAATATGGAATAAGCGTGGAATTTTCCTAGTTTTTCAGGCAGACCATAGTTTTCAGTGACTAGAGGTGACAGTTTTGAGGATGCACTAGGGAGACTAGGGTAGCCAGGACACTATCCACCCCCTTGAGCGTGGGAGTCCCTCACTCAGCAGAGCCACAGTGGACATTCATAGTGCTGTTTCCTGTTCGTATACCCTGGTTGCCTTGTGATTGGAAGCAGGTAAAGCACAAGGGTCTCCTTAGCTGCTGATTTTGAAGTTTTGTGTTAGTTTTGCTGCAGCCAGGAGGCACTGCCAGCTAGCTGTCCCTGATGAAAGGCTGGTTCCGTTTTGGAAAAGGCCACGTCCATTGCCCGCCAACAGCCGCAAGGTGCTGGGCTGAGCTGGCTGCTGGGAGGTGTGAGCCAAGAAGTCTTTGCAGCCTCTCAGCCTGTGCCCGGGAGTCCAGCGGCGCTCCTAGGAGGATTCCAAAGGGATTTCAGGGTGACGCACACCTGCCCCACGGCTATTGCCCCATCTGTGCAGAATGCGCTGCCAGCCATGCTGTGCTCCTCCCTGGGCACCAACTGAGCCTGATGCCCAGTGAATGGCAGGATTCCCTGCCCAGCAGCACACTGGGTTTGTTTCCTGCTGAGGCCACTGCTCAGAGGCGACTCTTGTCTTGTGGAGAGTGGAGCGCCTCTTTGTTTCCTTGTCCTGCCTCCCACCCCTTATTATCTCTGCAGTGGCTGGAAGACCCTCTTGATTTATGGGCACATCTTACACACAGGGGCCTCTGCCAGGAGTAACTGAGTGATGGACACCAGTGTGCCCATGCCTGGACTGCCCTCTGTGGGCCTGTCCCTTGCCCAGTGGGGAGGTACTGGCCTCATTTGCTTGGGGACCTCAGCTCCATGTAGATGGTGTGGCCCCTGTGTGTACAGTTCTGCCTTCCTAGATGAGGATGCAAGGTCAGGCGCTCAAGGCTGACATGAATCCCAGGTGGCTTCCCATTTCCTTCTCCTCCGGGAGGTGGTCAGACTGTCTGCTGTTCCAACAGAGCTGTGTGAATCCTCCCCACCCAGCATCTCTGGGGCTCCTGGACCACAGTGCCCTCCTCAGGCCCCCACACTTTCATCTCCTCTTCCAGGGCAACTCGAGTCTGGGGAGGGGGTGCAGAGATCTCTTTGGACCTCTGGGATGAAACGATTGTTTTCCAAAGTTATCTTTTTCCCTAGGTTAGTTCTTTAGTTTCTGCTGTGTTTGTCCAGCATGTAGAAAGTGGTCTTTTTAAGCGGGGACCCAGTGCAATGTGGCTTCCATGGGGCCACGTGGCTCTCTTGAGTGGCTGGCTTAAGCAGCCTCCTCTTTGGTTCTTGTCCTTTGGGTGTGAATTTGTCCTATCAGCAGTAAGAAGTCACCAAGATTGCAAATGAACATGCCTGGTGTTATTTCCCGTATAGGTGCTCTTATTCTCAGCCTTTCAGGAGGGAATTCGGGTCAGGTGTCCTTGCAAAGGGGACCCTTGGGAGATGTAGCTCTTCAGTGGTCTTGTGCTGCCACCTGGTGGTCATGGCTAAGTATTACATGAAGTGGTCTTCTGTACGTAGTTAAGTATAAACTGCATTTTGACATATTTTTGTTATGAGTACATGTGGAATACGACAGTTTTCTGTGCTGCTTAGCTGCTAACGATTGAGCAGGAAAAAATAACTGGCTGGGCTTTGCTATTTGGTTGGGAAATATCTTGACCCAGGGGAAATGCCAATTCCGTGCTGACTGATGGCCAAGGGGATGCATGGGCACCTCACTGTGCCTTGCTTCCAGCCCAGGATCCTGTCATGGATGTGGCTGAGGATGGCCGGGAGAAGCCAAAACTGCCAGAGGTGAAAGAGGAGCTGGAGCCCCAGATTAAGGGCCCCGTGGATGTGCCTGGCGGGGAGGAGGCCGCTGAGAAGCAGGAGGCCGCGCAGCTTGATCGCCCTGGTCAAGGTAGGTGGTACTGGACTCTAGTGGCCCACAGAGATCACTCAGGCCTCGTGTCTTCCCTGAGCCTATGTTAGCTTCTGCTTTCCACTTCCTTATCTTTCCATCCCCTTTGGCCAAAGCCATTGTGCCACACTGCCTCTCGTGTCTCCAGAAATAGGCGGGGGTAGACTCAGAGGGGCAGTGGTACTTGCTGGCCTACATCACGCTGTCAGGAACTAGAATTCAGGTTCCCTGGGGATCCCCCTCCTCAGCCTGACACCCCCGCCCACTGTCCCCATGCCCTTCCAGGTATCGCTGTCCCTATGGGTGAGGCCCACCGCCACGAGCCTCCCATTCCTCATGACAAGGTTGTGGTGGACGAAGGTCAAGACCAAGAAGGACCAGAAGAGAACAAGCTGCCTTCCAGACACGCGGATGGAGGGGCTCCCGGGGGAAAAGGGCAGGTGGCGCCACTGCCACCCAAATCAGAGAGAGAAAAGGGGCTGGACAGGGGAGAGGCTGGGAAGAGCCCCGAACAGGCCCAGGCCTTGGGCGGGGTGGAAAGTCTTCCTGAAGACCCCCAGAAGGTCCCTGAGGCAAATGGTCAGCCTGCCATCCAGCCCAGGAAAGAGGAGCCTGGCCCAGACAGCCGAGATCTGCATCCAGGGCCCCGGGTGGCCCTCTCAGCAGAGAAGAACACCAGGGCAGCGGGCGACAGGGAGAAGGCCATGCACAACGCTGCTGGGGACATGGGGAATGTCGTGGAGAGCGACCCTGGTGGGTGTCAGCTGGGGCTCATTGCTGGAAACCCTTCTCCCTGGCAGGGTGTGGGGGGGTGGGCTGGGAAGGGGCAGGAGGAATTGATTATTCTTACTTCTGGCCCATCTCTTTCCCATTCCACAAGATTAGCATGTGAATGTAGCAGCCCCTTCAGCAGCTGGTGGGGAAAACGAAGAGTCTGGTGGCTTGACAGCTACTATAATATCTGTCACACAGTTGTTTGCCAGACCACTAAATGTCAGGTGCCACGCTGTTCTTGTGTGTCTGGGTGCACATGGGGGATGGCGCGAGAGCGCTTGACAGGTAACACATTGTTAAGTGCCCGTCTAAGAGCTGGTAGGACGAGACTTGCATTTTAATTGGTGAAGGTAGTTAACATTGGCTCGCTGCCACAAGCCTATGAGATTGTTAAATATTTTTTTATTACTTCCCTGGTAATCATCAGGTTGAGTATAAACTGTGCTGATGGGGGAGGGTAGGGCAATGACGAAGAGTCATTTTAGGAAACATCTGCTGCCTCCTTTGTCCTACCCCCTTCCCGCCTTTTTGCAAAACCTGAGTTCCCTGTGTGTGCAGGTGGGAAGGTGCCCCTCCCGGCACAGAGGCCGGTGCCCGGTGCTGGGCTGCAGCCAGAGCAGCGGGAGCAGCGTGATGCTGAGCGGGCAGCAGAGCGGCCGGGTGGAGACCAGACGGGTAGCAAGCTGGAGGGTAAGACCTGGCTCCAGGCTGAGGGGGGAGGGAGGCCCAGGCTCCCAACTTCTGTTCCTCCTGGCTTCCTGTCCTGCTCAGAAGCACCTTCAGGGACCCTCCTCTGCCTCCTGCCAGCAGATTTCTTCCTAGTACTTTCTTAGGAACAATTTTGATCTCCCGTTCTCAAACCCTTTCAAAAAAAATCTGTTGCTCCATCATATGGCTTTTAATTAGCATTTTTATTTCATCTTAAAGCGGCTATGTTAATATTTCCAATACTCAGGGTGTTTAAAGCCAGCCAGGTGTAGGGTGTTAGTACACCCAGATGTGAAGACTTATTTTCAGGCTGGGATCTTACCGTGCCTGGGCCCGTGTTGCAGGGCGTGACTGCTCTGGTCCCTAGCCCAGGAGCTTGGCTGTGCTCCTCTGCAGTCATGCCCGGCCCCTGTCCACCAGAGCACACTGTACTGCTCCTTGTTCTGAATCCTGCAAACCTCCATGTCCATTCTGGCGTTTTTGGCCCGTCCTTGTACTGCCCCCTGTCCTGCTGGGGAAATGGTGGTGGCTCTCCCAGTGCCTTACTGGTCACCTGTTTTCTTTGGTGACCCCACAGGCCTGACTGGGCCCCAGCCCCATGCATCACCATTCCCTCCGGACACAGCCACTGTGCTGGGGTGCTGGAGGCCTGGCCCTGCCTTGGTATGGGGCTGCACAGTTTTGGGCTGTGCCCGGGCACTGACCTGGCTGCCACTGGACCAGCCCTGCTGCGTGGTTTGGGGCTTGCCATTGGCTTAAAATGCCTGGCTTTACTCCCCACTGAGTCTGCCCCATGGGATCTGTGGCCTCAGGACTGCTGTCCCCAGGGGTGGCACCCTGAAGGCAGGTGTGAACAGCTAGCCAACCTGAGCCCCAACCCCTAAGTCCTGGAAGGCAGAATCTAAGGGGACATGTTAGGTTTCTGAAGTTCACAAGTTGCCTGGAAAACTTTTCCACACTTAGTACTTTTGCCTCTGGTTATAGTCTAACTATATTAATTGGTTCTAATTCTTATACTCTGTTACCTAAACCTGTTTGATTCTTTGATTTTTTTTCTTTCTGAAAAAGAGACTTTTCACGGTTTCCTATTCTGCCTTTCTTCTGTATGCCTCTCAACGGGATGAACAGCTGAGATTAAAAAGATAGTAGCAGGTACGGCTCGAAAGGAGTGTGTTGAGATGGGAAGCGCATTGTGGAGGTCTGTGGTGTGCCTATAGCACTGGCCTGCACGCCTGCCCTGAGGGCCCTGACCGCCTAGTTCACGCCCCTCCCTTCGGATGCCTCTGTTCTCCTCAGCCCTTCATGGCTTTGCTGTCCTCAAAGGACAGCTGATGGTGTCTGTCAGCAGGGTGCTTAAGTCACCCAGAGACAGGGTGGGCCTGTGTGTACCTGCTACTGTGTGCATGGCCTGTGCTCATGTATTCCACATGCCCCTCGGCATCCCATCCGTGTACCTACCGGTGGTCCTAGGGGCTCTGGCCTGGGCAGACTGTCACCTCCACAGTTTCACATCTGTCCTGTATGGCTTCCACCAGGGCATGGTGCCTTTGTTCCCCCTCCCTGAATCCATCTGGGTCTAATTTTCCAAGGAGCAGGTGAGGCAGGGCCTGCTCTTCAGGATCCGCACCCTGGGGGTTGGGAGGGGCCAGCACCACTATCTTTCTACCATTGATGATTACATGATCGAAATTTGGGAACAGAGAGGGGAAGTGGCCCATGGCCAGAGTGGCCTGCCTGAGCCTGTGGGTTCAGCACCCTGAGCTCCTTGTCAACAGGGGAGTATGTAGGAGCCTGTGCCAGACTTAAGTGGTCTTTCCCAAGCAGGGGTCTGGATAACCTTGGGCAGCAGCAGGGAACAGGCTGCCCTTCTCCCACATGGTCAGCTGCAGTGTCCTTTCCACTGGCCCACCCACCTACATGTCCTTGCACTGGCCACTTGGGGTCCAGACAAGGCCTGGGGCTGTGTGCGTGAGAATCCAACACTGCTGTGGGAGGATGCTGACCCCAACTGCTCTGGCCACCTATTAATCTGTGCTTGGCACATGGGGGCCCTTGCGGGACCCTCACTCTTACTACCTGCAAAACATTCTTCTTCCTTCTGATTTGAACTTGTACACCTGGCAGCCCTAACCCATGATATTTCAAAGATTCCTGATTTTATAACAAGAGCTGTAAAAATTGCATATGCTGTGGCCGCTTGCTGCACGCAGCTGGTCCAGTGCTGAAAGACTAGTAAAAGCTAGCTCCCGCTGCACCTGGGCTGACTTCAGGCTGCTACGTGGCCTGTGCTCTGTCTGGCAGGAGGATACAGCAGTTGTGAGCAGTCTGTGATGGCCTCCTCTTCACACGGCTCTATGGCCTGCTTCTTCTCCTCGGTGCTGGTGTATGGCTCCCCTTGCAGCAGGACTTGCCGGTGTCTGGTGGGCAGTCAGGAACCACATGCCAGCTGCCACGTGCTGACAGTGGACGAGGCCTGGCTGGTGCCCTGGTACCTTTGTGCTCCATTTAACAGGAAGGCCATTTTCCTAGCATCTGTGAGGCCCTGGGGCAACCCCCAGTACTGGAAGGAAAAATAAAGGGAAAAGAATCATCATTTTTATTTTTTAAATTCTCACCTTGGAGGAACTTTCCTTCCTTCCTCCTGCCTTCCCTTCCTTTCCTTGTTTTCCTTCCTTTCTTCCCTTTATTGTCTTCTTCCTTGTTGCCCAGCTGGCCTCATACTGTCTTCCTGCTTCAGCCCCCTGAGTAAGTTGGCATTGCAGGTGTTTACTACCCACACTCAGCCTGGAGAAAACTTTATCTTAAAGTATGAATATTATTTTCCAAAAAAAATAGCTTCTAGTTTTATTTTCTTAATGCATGTTCTAGAACAACTAAGCTGTGAAATGGGGAAATTGCCCGGCTCAGATAACTAACTGGTATGCTGGCACGTCCCCTCTGCGTGGTTTCTGCAGACGTGTGTGTTCAGTGAGCACCAGGCAGGGTAGCTGGGCCGCGCGCCTGTCGGAACCGCAGCAGCGGGAGAGCTGAAGCAGGCACGGGGGCCACCAGAGAGTATGTGGTGGGTGTGAGGCTGGGCCCAGCTGTGCCAGCCCAGCAGGCTGCGCTCGGGGCTTGGCTCTGGGCACTCTGCTGAATGCCTCACGTGTGCTTGTACAACTAGGGTGCTGAAGACAGCATTACTGATGTGGGATGTCACCAGGTGGGCTCTTCGAGGGTGGCTGTGTCCACATTGCTGTGCCACACTGGCCACCGCATGTCCTGACTGTGTGTGTGTCCCTAGCAGAAGCTGGCAGGGCAGAGATGCTGGACCACGCTGTCCTGCTGCAGGTGATCAAAGAGCAGCAGGTGCAGCAGAAGCGCCTGCTAGACCAGCAGGAGAAGCTGTTGGCTGTGATTGAGGAGCAGCACAAGGAGATCCACCAGCAGCGGCAGGAGGACGAGGAGGACAAGGCCAGGCTGGGTAGGTGGGGCTGTGGGCAGGCCAGGGCAGAGCTGGCTGAGAGCCCTGGCCTAAGGGAGGTGACAGGAGCTAGGCCTGATGAGGTTGTCTCTAAGTATCCCTGTGGGCTGGATCTGAGAGCCTCAGTGGCCTCAGGTCGTACAGGGTGAGTTTAGGTTTTGATTCTTAAGTCTTAAGTTTTTGCGAGTTTGTTCTGTTCAGTCCCTGCATTAGTAGCTTGTGTTCATTTCTCTGGCTAAATTGAATACCAACTTCGTTTGCAGGGGACCTGCAGCCAGAGCCAGGGGTGGCTGTGCCCAGAGGTCAGGAGAAGGAGGCTCGAGATGGGCACCCTGGGGAGATGGTGGAGAATGCCGTTCCGCACCCTGTGGAATCTGTGGTCAGAGTTCCTGGGGACCGGCCTGCTCCACCCCAAGAGCTTGGCCAGCACTCCCCAGAGGAGCCCAGACAGGTTGTGGAGCGAGACCCAGCTGGTCCTCCTGGTGGTGTCTCTGACACAGAGCCCCGGGCAGCCCAAGCCAAGCCGAGGAACGGTGCTGTGCCTGAGGCAGACAGGGCTGTGAAGCCATTGCCCCAGGACCTGCAGCCAGTGACTAAGCCAGACCCCACAAGGGCACCTGAGAGCCCAGAGAAACACCTTGCTGAGGAAGTCCACAGGGAGAGCCAGGATGTTTTTGGCAGAGGTTCCCAAGAAAAGAAGCAAACTGGAAAGAAAGTAGCAGCCCCTGGAGCCAACACTCAGAATGAGGCTGCCAGACCTGTGGCAGGGCCAGGCGCAGAGGCTGCGAACCCCCTCGTGAAATCCAGGCAATCAGACCAAGACCTGGGACCCGCCGTGGGCCCATCTGGCAAGCCAGCAGTCGGGACCCCTCAGCCCCAGGCTGGATTGGGTCAGCAGGAGCTCCAGGCCATCTCCGTTGGGGACCAGGCTGGTCACCTGGAAGGAAAACAGGAGTCTGCCAGAGGGAACCATGCACCCACTCCTTACAAGCAGCCTAGAGCTGGGGACATTGCTGGCATCCAAGAGCCCAGGCAGAGGTCAGACCCTGAGCCTGGGCCCAGACTCACTGTCCCTGAGGCTCAGAAGCCAGACAAGGGCAAGCCCAACCGAGACCTGAAACTGCAAGCTGACTCCGACCTTCGGAGGCGGCGGCGGGATCTTGCCCCTCATCCAGAGGGGGAACCTTCCCCAAAAGACGGGGTCATCATCAGCTTTAACCCCCTCCCGGACATCCCAGCAAATGACCTTCGCAGTGCCCTGGACGCCCAGCTCCGCCAGGCCGCTGGGAGCGCACTGCAGTTGGTCCATAGCCGGCAGATCAAGCAGCTGCCTGGGGCTCCCGAGGAGGCCTAAGCACCGCTCACAGCTGCAGCCCTGTGAGGGCCACTGTCCTGTGAGCAGCTGGCCTGCCCCGTCCTTGTCCTGGCTCAACATGGACATCACACTCGCTGGTCCCCAGAGATGTGTGTCTGAGACCTTCGCCAAGTGCTGTGGCGTCTGAGAGGGTGCACCATCTGGACTTTACCTGCAGCGCTGTCACACCACCTGCTTTGAGGACCACTCGTCTCTGCACCTCCTGAGCCCATATGACCCACAAGCAGCTCTCGGTGGAATGACACTGAGGCCCCAGTTCTAATCTGTGGAGAGTTACGTCACTGCCTGCGGTGCGCTTCGACATCGCCAGCACTAGTTCACCTTGCAACTCCATGAGAACCTCCATTCCTTGGAAGAGTCCTGACGCTGCCGGTATCTCCAGGAGCGCAGTGGGAAGCCCCACGAGCGCCATGCCCATCCTCCAGGCCTTGGTTCTCAGGTGTGCAGCTTCCATCCCCTGCATACTCTCCAGGGTCTGCTCTTTGAAATCAAATTATTGAGATAAAAAATAAAAACCTTGGTACCTGTTGAGTCAAGTTGGTATATGTGCTGTTAAAGCAAGCACTGAGTCAAGTTGGTGATGAGTTAATTCCTAAAGGAAAACTCATTTGGAATTCTGGATGGTAACAGTGAGGGACCAGAGGTCATGTGGGTGCAGGGGAACGACAGTGCCCCGACCCAGACATCATAGGACTTGCAAACCACACCAGGTGAGCGTGGCCCCAGAGGGACCTCCAGGCAGCCTGGTGCTTGGGGCTGGCCTGACCTATGACCAGGGCAAGCCTCACGCATCTCACCAGCTGTTGCAGTGGCACAGCCCGTACTGAGGTGCTGGTCTGCCCTGTATTCGCATGCGCTCCAGGCCAGAGGCCTCTGCATCCTGCCCTTCAGGCCAGCCTCCCTTTTCCATGCTAGTGAGTACAGCCGCCAGGGCTGCTTCACTACTGGGATCAGGCAGAAGAGCGTGGATGTGCTATCCCCTCAGACATGGAGGGTGTTCTGGTTTTGATGTGCCCCAGCCCAGAGGGCTGGAGAAGTACAGGGCAAAGGGCACAGGAGCCTGGCTTGTGCCCCAGTCCTGCCACACCAACCATGGAGGACCACATTTGTGAGCATTCCAGGGAGCCTGGCCCATGCCCTGTTGTCCCTTCCCTGGACCTGATGAAATCCTTTCGGGTTTCCTTATAATGTACTCAAACATGTCATTCGGTATCCTGACTAGACAGTGAATGAAAGGAGTGGGAACTTCACAGGCTGAGTCATATTTCCTGCTGAGCCCCAGGAGCTAGGCAGGGGCCAGGGCTCTGCTCACAGAGGGACACACCCAGCAAAGGAGCATGGGTCTCAGAGTTTTTTTGGTACTAAGCTGTGTCCTGAACTCTTTTTTAAAAAATTATTTAGAGACTCTCACTAAGTTATCCATGCTAGGCTCAAACTTATGATCCTCCTGCCTCAGCCTCCAGAGTGCTGAGATTAGAAGCATGTGCCACTATGCCTATCTCCATCCTTTGGTTTTGACTAAAACAGTTTCAAAGGAACCATCACTTGGTGGTAAGATCCTATCTGGATACCACTCCGGTCGGAACTCTGTGTTACATTGCCAGGAGTGGGACTGCATGCCGCATGATGTTCCTGAATCCCAGACTTGGATTCAGTTTTCTCTTCCTAGATGGCATTCCACCCACTGCCTGTTCTGTCAGGTAGCCTGTGACCTTGGAGCAGGCAGCAGGCGGAGACATGGGCAGCCCGCCTCTGCATCCTGCCCTGGCTGCCCCCATAGCACTCCTCTTCCTTCCCCCTGGCCACCAGCCTCTCTTCCCCTCCCAGGCAGCAGCCCTGTGGGGGAGGAGAGAAGTCTCCCCCTAGAAATCTGGGGGGGGTCTCTGGGTGGAGATCTGCTTCCTGATCACAGGTACTTGCCGGGTAGGCTGACGTTCAGGTCAGTTGCCACTGGCAGACATGGGGCCAGGTCCACCCTCTGCAGGTGCCTGCCTCTGAAGCTCCTTTCTACTAGGGCAGCAGCACAGGTGGAGAGTGCCCTGTGTGCTGGGCCACAAAGGGTCTTACCCAGGAGCTGCCATTTATAGCAGCTGTGGTTGAATGTGGCCCCTCCAAGGTTCAGGGGCCGCCCTTTGAGAGCTGGGAGGGAGCACGCTCTTGCTTTCTGCTGAGTGAGGAGGCGGCCCCAGGCACTGCGCGCTCCATCCTGGCCGGACTTGCTTCCAGATGGCACCACAGCGCAGAGGGACTGAAGTGGAGCTCTGCACAGGATGACACAGCTGCAGAAGCAGGAGACGCCATTCCTGCTGCAGGTGGACAACCTCATCCTCATCAGAACCACAGTCCTGAGGACTGTGTCTAGGGGAGGCCTGAAGATGGGAGGGCAGGAGCAAAGGCCGAGAGAGGTTTGGGAAGAAGTTTGGGGTGATGGGGCTAAGCAGAATGGGGTCCAGAAAGCCTGCGAGCCGAGTTTAGATCCTGGTCCATGAGAAGTGGACCCATCTGCCAGCACAGAGGCAGGTAGCACCTGCACAGTCTGGAAGGGGCTTGCACAGGGGTTCCCCACGGGACCAGATTGGAAGTCTTCAAGGAAGCCAGGCATGGTGGTACATACCTGTAATCCCAGCACTCAGGAGGCTGAGGCAGGAGGATTGCCTCAAATTTGGGGCCAGCCAGGGCTACATAGTGAGTTTAAAGCCAACGTGAAGTACATGGTGAGACCCTGTCTCAAAAAAAAAAAAAAATTTGCAGGGGCTGTAGAGGTCAGGTGGGTTGGAAAATAGGTCCCTGTCCAGTGAGGCCTGAACTTGGGTTGCACACACTGGGCAGTGAGCTCTCCTGAGATGCATGGGCTGCTGCCCACCCCATGTGTCACCCAGCTGTGGTGACTCCAGGATGGATGGCCTCAGCCCAAGGCCACAAGAAAACATTCTGGTCCTTTCAGACCTGGGACCGCCCTGCCCTACCCAGTGGTACAAAACATAGCTGTCCCTAGGCACCCCACCAAGGCAGACCCACGCTGTCCTGGAGGCCATGTGTTCATCTCAGGACAGCTGGTAGTATGTACCAAACATGCGGCTCAGCACTTAGTGGGAAGTCAGGCCAGTTCTGGATTCGCATTTAGATGATATGGAAGCAGACTTCAGCTCAAGGGTGTGGTACACAAGGGCCTGGCCCTGACTCTACTTCCGGCACTGGGGTTCTGAGCAGGTGCAGACTCTGACTTTACACCCAGGAGAGGGACTGAGTAGTCCCCACAGCACCCAGCAGGTGGCGCTCAGGCCTGTGGACTCTTCCATGGCCACAGGGCCTCTGGGTCATTCTGTATTCCAAGTGTGTGCACTGTGGGCATGCGGCACTCCTGGCCTTGGTCTCAGGTCCTGGCTGGAGGGATGGGGAGTGAGACGCCAGAAGCTGTTAGTCGGGCCCAGAGGCAGGCTGCAGGGTGTGGCTGTCTGTATGTGAAGGGCTGTGTGCAGAGGCTGGGGGGCCTGAATAGTACCCTCGTCACAGCTCAGGCACTTGGCTGCGTTGGTCAGAAAAGACCCCTGGCCAAGTCCAGGACAGTCACCTGCAAAGGGTCCTTGTGCTATGGGGTTCCCCTCATGGTATGCTGGGCTTTTATCTTTGGTATGTCCTAGATATGGGCCTCTTGGTCTGATGGTTTCACAAGATTTAGGTTAAATAGTTTTTGTAAGAATGTCCTTAAGTGGGGATGCTGTGGCACAGTTCACAGACCAGACCCAGAAGCTTTTTTGGGGTAGGGGCTGCCTAGGACCCAGGGTCCCTGGGAGAGGTGAGGCTCCCACACTACAGTCAGTGTACAATAAACACAAAACTGTGCAAGATTTAATAGTCTTTATTGCTGGTTTGGTTACATCAGTTTTTTTTTTTTTTTCTTTTTTTTGATGCTGCGGATTGAACTCAGGGCCTTCCACTTGCTAGGCAAGCACTTTAACCACTGAACTAAATCCCCAGCCCCTGGTTTGGTTACATCTTAATCTAACTCAGATCCTTCTGCACACCGTGCTGGAAAACAAATTGCTGTCCTGCCCAAGGTTCGACCTGATGAGAAACACACACTGGGATGCTGGGAACTTGGCTGCTCCTGCCTCCTGCAGCCTGGAGAGCGTTCCATGTGCGCCATCCACATAAGATGCCCGTGCCCATGGAGTGGTGGATGCAGGACCAGAGCTCAGGGTCCTTCCTAGGAGCCGCCCTTCAGACTCTTCTTGGCCTAAAAGATACAGCATTTTGTCTGAATTGCCTCTAAGTTAAATGTTGCTCAAAAATAAGAAATCCGTCACACTAAATGCCATATTCTACCAAACACTTTACACACAACTTGGGTGCTGGTACGAGGCAGGGGACCAGGCTCACTGGAGCTCATGAGGATCCTGGGGCTGGGTGTCCAGCTCAGCTGTGTACAGAATGGGCTCCCAATGATCTCTGACATCCAGCACAAAATGCGCTACTGTGTCAGACTCCAGGCAGTCCCTGGGCTGCACTGGGGCCCCTGCTGTTGCCAAGGGCAGTGCAGCCCCTTCTCCCAGAGAAGACAAGGTTCAGAGATGCCAACGTTATCTGCCCAGCAGACAGCACTCGGGATGAAGCTACAGAGCCCGTACCACTTCCTCAGGTAGCAGCCCCCTCAAGCAGCCTGAGTTGTGGGGCCGGGGGTGGGGCTTGTCATTGAGAGGAATTCTTGAGGGTCCCAGCTGAGCTCAGTTCATCCTGTGGACTGGCTCCTGTGACTGAGGAAGGTTCCACTAGGCACTGGGCAGGTGCTCCTGAAGGGCTTTATTTGATGCAGGTGAAAGAGCAGAATGGAGGCAGGGGTCACGGATGGCCAGATACCTACTAGTTAACTCGTGCCTAGCCACAGAAAGGGTGATGAAGAGAAACCCTGTGTATTATCTGCTCTTCCCCAGACACAGATGCTCCTGAGAGCTGCTAGCCATGAGCTACAGAGCGAAGGCCTGCCTGTCTGCCTTTCCCTCAGAGGGCTGGAAAGTTGGGCAGATGCTGAAAGTCAGGAAGCGAGTCAAAAGGACCAATAAAGTGCTACTTCTGATGAGGGACCCACCTCTGGATGGGAGGCTGAGCCACAACAACCACAAGGAAGGCATGAGTTCTCTCTCAGCCTTGGGAAAATGAATACAACACTAAGAAACATATGTACCACATACTCGGCCTTTCTGCTTAGGGCAATCCTGGAGCACCAAGAAACTGCTTCAGTCACAGAATCCTGCTAGTTATTGTCCAACTACCCTTCTCAAATCCAGTTCTCATCAGCAGCTCCCTGGAAACAGGCGACCCACTGAATCTGGGATACTCCAGGTGAGACCCAGTGATGCTGACACTGGGAACCGGCTTCAGAATGACAGCCCAAGACCCTCGTGGTTAAAGTCTCATTGGCAGGTGGCACCCTCCTGGTCCAGTTCTGGAACATTCATAACGGCCACCTTCCCCAGCCTCCACAAACCCTACTTTCTCCAAGGCCTTTATGCACATCTTTCTCCCTCATAGTATGTGGCCATTTTCACTGGTAGTACAACCCATCAGACAGAGACCAGACAATACCATGACTTAGGACTTGATGGTGGATGGGTCAGAGGCAGAACAAGTCTGGGACCAAGAACCAGGTTGTGTTCCCATCACAACCTGCTGATGCTTCGATGAGAACCAGCTACATTTCTTTGTGGATTCTTTGTAGAATCGACGGATATCCTTTCTTCCTCTATGAAAGGGGGTGCCTGGCAGGTCAGGAGCCACTAGCAGGTGCCGAGGGGACCCACCAGGCAGTTACCCAGGGCAGAGGCGGGCGGTGCTGGGGTTTGCTCAGAGCCCAGGGTCGGGGTCTTGCCCTCGGGACAGTGCCAAAGCACCTCATGAGCGCTTCCCGCTACATCACCACCGGGCCTTCGTGAGGTTGGCGGGATCTTCGACTTACAATCGCAAACACTAGGCTGTCTGCCGGGTCGGGGGCAGGCCTCACACCGCGAGCCAGCGGGAAAGGAAAGGCAGGCTGGGGACGACCCTGGGAAGGGCAGTGGAAGAGGCGGCGCCCACCTACCGCGGCGACGAAGCAGCTCCTCAGGGCCTCGAACTCCCGTGCACAAACATCCTTGCTCAGGCGGCCTCCCGGGGCGGTGGAGGCCTGCACGCAGCTGCCATACGCGGCGGCCTGCGAGGGGAAGGGCGCGGTCACTAGAGCCTGACCGCGGCCACCGCCTGCCCTCTTGCCACCTCTCGCCCGGCCGCAGGCTCGAGCGGTCCTTCCTACCCTGCAGGCACGGCCCCTCTTACAGCTCCTTACCTCGGCTTCGCAGGCCGCCAGACGTTCCGGGAAAGCGCGGAAGCGGCTCCGCACGCGCCGCCACACCGCTCCGTTCGCTGACATAAGAAGCTCTTCCTGGCACCTGTGGAGGCCGCCATCTTAGGCCCGCCCTCTTTCGCTGTCCATTGCTTGATCAGTCTGCGCTTCTGCCCATAATCCTTCCTACTCTTCCTGGTTGGTTAGCATTTCCTGGCCTCGAGCTCTACAATTGGCTTTTATCCTTGTCTGTCTCTACTTTTTGGGCTTCGGATTGGTTTAGGCTCAAATTGTTCAGGCAGCCCACCTCAGCGCCCGCCTCCCACTAGCGATTGGCTGTTGGAGCCAGAGCCGCACGGTGATTGGAGACTCCGGGCCTGGCGGAAGCGGGGCAGGCCGGGAAGTCATCTGGACCATGGCTGCCCCGCCGCCACTGCGGGACCGCCTGAGCTTTCTGCACCGGGTGAGTGACGCCAACCCAGTGTCCCGGCATCTCACTGGAGCGGCGGGGATGGTTCAGCAGCGTCAGAGACGGGCAAGCCCGCTCCTACCGCGGGAGAACGCGAGACAGGGCACGTTGCGGAGAGACCCTGGGGTCTGGGGACACCGTGTGGGAGACAGGACACCTCGAGAAAGAGGCAGCTGCAGGCACGTTTTAGTAGATCTCCAAGAGAGAGGGGTCGGGACCTGGTGCCAGCTGCAGACCTGAACAAACCTTGAAGTCCTTTGACAGCCCTCAGCCTTCTCAGACTGGAGCTCCAGGGTCTGGGCGGTCCCAGAGCTGCTCTAGCAGGTCTGAACTCCCAGGCAGAGCTCGCGCGAGTCCTTACACCCTCCCGCCAGGCCCCCTTCGGGGTGTGGTGGGCGAATAGGCGGTGTGTCTGTGTGGTGTGTGCCCGCAGGCTCTCCTAATACCCACGCAGTGCACGTTTTACCTGTATTCAAGACTGTAGGTGCCTGCCGTTCAGACTATGTTCTCTGCTCAAGACCTGACACGTTCGCCATACTTGTCGTTTAAGATATCCTTGAATCCCTCCAGTGTCCAGATATTGAATAATATGAGAACAGGCGTTTCCGGTTTTTAACCCTATAAATAATGTCTTGTCTTGACAAGCAAGTAGCATAAGCAAACAGTCTGGGCTGATGTGTGAACATAAACCTACAACTTAATTGTTTTTAGGGAACTGTAGAATTAATTGAGCTGAGTTGCAATTCTGCCCATCTGTGTTCAGGAGACCTGGTGTCACTTACAGCCCTGAACTTTTTGCTTCTGCTAGTCAATAAGTAAATATAGTAAAAGTACCTTCAAATCGTCTTACTGATAATTGTGGAAGGCTGGGGGCTGTCCCTCATTTTGTCCAGGTAGAGGACCATCATTGATTTTCCTCTCCCCTGGGGCCACTTATCCCTGACTATTCAGAGGAGACCCTCCTGCAGGTCCCCTATGGGAGGTAGGATGATTCTGATCCCTTTCTGGTCCTGTTCCAGGCCAGTACGTCAACAGTGAGAGCAAGGTCTGTTTCTGTAAACTTTGGTGGCTGCAGTCTCTCCCTCTGTAAGAAGGTGACTTGTTATGGCTCTTGTTCCCTTTCAGCTCCCAATTCTCCTGAAGGGAACCTCAGATGATGATGTCCCATGCCCGGGGTACCTGTTTGAAGAGATCGCTAGTATCCTTCCTCGACATCCCCCCTGGGGGAGGAGCAGATGGCAGGGACCCTGGTGCAGCACCTGGGATTACTGGAGGTTCTGCCCCACTGTGGGTGGCCAGGACTCCATTATCCTACTAACCTGGTGTGAATGGGGCCTGGAAGCTGAGATACCATGGATTAGGCCCCTTGGATGCAACTCAGCTGCCTTTCTGGCCTGTGGGACAGAGGGAAAATTAGGACTTCTCATCCTCTGAGGAAAGTAAAAGCAAAGACCTGGGCCCAGGAGACCCTAGAAGCTCCAATGCTTCTGAAACCAGGCCTGTGGTAGGTATCTGCAGGGAGCGTGACCTAAGGAGGTAAATAACACTGGAGGGCGGGTTCTCTCCTCAGCCAGCATGCCCTGGTGTGGCCTGCATCAGCTTGCTCCTTTCCTAACCTGAGTGCATCCCAGAAATCTCCCACGAGTCAGTGGGCAGCAGCCAGTGCCTGCTGGAATATCTCCTGAACCGCCTGGACAGCAGCTCTGGCCATGTGAAGCTGAAGGTGAGTCCTGGCCAATAGTCAGGCCCCAGCTCCTGCTTGGGGGTGTCCAGGCTAGAGGGGAGAGGCAGTTGGCCTGGGTGCTGGGTGGCTGGCCTCTGTCCTGAGCATCTTGTATGGGAGCCTACCGCCCCACATATGTGCTGACTCCCCAGGTGCTGAAGATTTTGCTCTACCTGTGCAGCCATGGCTCCTCCTCTTTCCTACTCATCCTCAGACGCAACTCTGCCCTCATCCAGGAAGCCACGGGTACGAGCAGCCAGCACAGGTGCACAAAGGGGAAGCTTAGATGGTAGGGGGAGGATATTGATCGGTCTGGACTTGCAAAGAGGAGTAAAGGAAAATTTGTCTGTACTGGAGGCCCCCACTCAAAGGACGAGGTAGAGTAGGTGTGCAGAGGGGTGAGGTGGTACCTTCCTGCACATGCAAAGGCCCTGAGGGAGAAACAGTTTGGGTGTGGTTTGGTGTGATATAGGAATACCTGATTTTCCAGGAGTGAAGCCTTTTTAGCTGAGGCCAAGACTGGGATAGGAAGGCTGGACCAAATAGGGCCTTTCACGCCACGATAGAGACCCGAGAGGTAGACTGTCATCTAGTCCCTAGGAAGCCCCTGGTGGGTTCGCATTGCAGCTGGGAGGAGAATGGACCAGAGGGAGCAGTTAGGTGGACAGTGCCCTTACTTGGGCAGTAGATGGGAGTGGATCGGCCCAGACTGCCTCCCTTCTGTCTTCTCTGCCCTGCAGTTTTTGCAGGACCCCCAGATCCTCTGCATGGAAACAGCTTGTACCAGAAGGTGCGAGCAGCCGCCCAGGTGAGCGCAGGCCCTGGTCACTCCCAAGGTCTACGGACTTGTGGGACATCTGCAGAACATGTGCCATTCTCCCACTGCTGCTGGCCCACGGCTCCTATGTCTGGCTAGGAGGCTCCAGGGAACATTTTGGGTGGGGCCAAGGGGCAGGGCAGGGGCCAAGAAAGCAGCCAAGAGCTCACTGAGCCCTGCCTCTTCCCTCAGGACCTGGGCAATACCTTGTTCTCTGACACTGCACCACTGCCTCCTTCTCAGCCTGCCAGGTCCCTCGCTCCTGCGGGTAGGAAGCCCTGCTACTGCTCAGCAGGCATCTCATTTCTCCCTCCCTCCGGTCCTGGATGTGGGTCCTGGATAGGTGGGGCCAGGGTGGTGGGCTTGTGGGCGGGGCCAGGGTGGGTGGCCTCTACTGAAGCCCAGGTCCTCCTAGGCATGGGTTCCCAGTCCAGGCCTCTCAGCTCCCTCCAGGGTTTCGGTTACAGCAAGGAGCCCAGCCATGCAGGTAAGCAGGGGCATGTGGATCTAGCATCTGGGGGAGCAGCGAGACCAGGGCAGTCAGAGCGGGCCTTGCTACCCACACTGCCATACTCTCCACTGCCGCCACCTCTGCCCTTCCAAGAGGAGCGCAACACCAGTGTGGAAGTCAGGGTCGGCCAGCGGTGGGGGCTCAGTCTTACGCAAGTTGGCGGTCCCAGCCGTGACACAAGCTCAGGGTGGTCACATATAGGAGCTATAATATGGGGGTGGTGGCACATTTGGGTGCCTGTGTCCTTAGGACAAATGAAGCCTCTTGTTGGAGGCATGCAAAGTAGCCTAGAACGGGGACAGAGGTACTTCAGTTGTCCCCTGTGGCTGGCCCTCAGGCTGTGTCCGGCTGTTTGCTATTAGACTCTGTTACAGGTTGTCCTGGTCATGGCTCTGGGGCCTGACTCATACTTTCCTCTGGAGGGTACCTTCTGCAGAAAGCTCATACTGGCAAGGGCGGCCCCTTTCCAGCACTGGAACTAGCACTGCTTAGGTGAAGGGACACTCCCTTGGGATAACCCCTACCCAGAGGCCTCTGTACAGCATGTGTCCCTGCCTCCCCAGCCCTGAGCAGGGAGTGGCCCTGGCACTGCCATCCTAAGAGGTTCAGAGCAGGAGAGAGAGGTGCTGGAGCACTGACACCGGGCCCCTTCTCTTGGCATAGGTTCTGCAGGTGAAGCCTTCTTCTCCACCATCCAGAGGGCTGCAGAGGTGGTGGTTAACGCTGTGCACTCCAGGCCTGAGAACTCCTGGACCCAGAGGCCTCTGCCACAGGGTGATACCTACCAGCCTGCGATAACACCTTCGGGGAGCCACAGCCACCCCAGCCCTGGGAACCTGCTCCCTGGGGCCATCCTGGGGGCCCGAGGTATTGGGGCGGGTCTGGGTCACTCCCTCTGGTCACTTGCTGGTACCCTGGGCTTTTGGGGCATGTGGGTAGATGACCCCAGGGCAGGAGACACAGGCCCCAGCTCAGGCAAGTGGGAATGAGGGGTAGAGCTGGGAAGCAGACTGCCTGTTAGGCCAGCATGCCTGCCTGCAGTTTTCTGAAGCTGCTACCCAGGTGACTGGAGGTGGGTGTGAGGCTGATCTGAAGCCCCCCGAGGGTCTCAGCTGCTATCTCTGTCTTCCAGCTGTGAGACACCAGCCAGGGCAGGCCGGAGGGGGCTGGGACGAGCCGGACAGCACCCCTGGCTCCCAGAGCTCCTCCCGGAACAGTGATCGGAGCCGGGCCTCAGACTCAGGCAGTCGGTCAGGCAGTGACAGCCACTCAGGGGCCAGCCGGGAGCCGGGTGACCTGGCAGAAAGGTGAGTGGAGCAGTCAGCGTCGGGCCATGTAACCTCCCTGCAGAGGGGCCTTCTGGCCGGGCTCCCTGCCCTCCAGGCTCACCCCAGCGTCTGGGAGGGAAGAAGCCCGGCCCCAGTCCTCCACCAAGGCCGGAGCTGCCCTGACCCGGCCGTGCCCTTGCCAGGGCCGAAGCCATGGCCCTGAGTGACTGCCAGCAGGAGCTGAGCCTGGTGAGGACTGTGACGCAGGGGCCCCATGCCTTCCTGAGCTGGGAGGAAGCCCAGAACTTCATAAAAGAGTAAGTGGCCACCTGGTTCTGCCTGCCCTGTGGAGAGAGGGGACACTGACACCCCACTCGCACATCCTTTCCTTCGGCAGGTGCGGGCTGCTCAACTGCGAGGCAGTGCTGGAGCTGCTCCTTTGCCAGTTGGGCACAGCCAGTGAGCACGAGCAGATGGTGAGGGCAGCAGAGTACACCGTGGGCACTGAGTGGCTGAGTGTGTGTGGGTGGGACAGTGGGGGGGGGTGGGACTGGGAGCAAGGCAGGGAGCAGTTGAGGCAGGTCTAGAGGAGCCACCCTGGCACCTCCTTTTACCAGGTCCTAGTGAGGAGCAGAGGAGGAGGGCTTGGCAGAGGGGCCATCAGGTGGGCCTTGCTGCCCCACAGGCATGAAGTGGTGCCCAGGGCTAACCTCCTGTCCCTCCCATACCTGCAGAGGGCCCTGTGTGCCATCGCCTCCCTTGGTTCCACCGACCTCCTGCCCCAGGAGCACATCTTCCTCCTCTCCCGTCTGCGGCTGCAGGAGCTCAGCACGGGGAGCCCTGGGCCTGTGACCAGCAAGGCCACCAAGGTAGGCAGCAGTTGGGGCTACAGGGACACCGGGCCCTAGGGAGCCTGCCATGGTCAGCTTGTGTGTAGACATAGTCCCCGGATCTGCCCAGCAGGCAGTGCCAACAGAGGGACCAACCCTGGGGCCTGCCTGCCCTGCGTTCCTCCCGTTCCTGGAACCCCTAAGCCCACTCCACCCAGTGCCTCCTGCTCCCCTTGCCAGTGGCTCCCTCTCCCTTGCCTGGGCTCACAGCCTTTGCCAGGAAGCCCACGGCTGCCTTTCTTCACCTTGACCAGCTCCGGGCAGGCAGAAATCTTTCCTTTTGTCTATGTCCACTCTTGGATACTCCAAATGCCTGCAGGCCTCTCCATCCCCCTGGCAGTGTGGATGAAGCGGCCTTTTTTCTTCGCATTTTCTCTGCGGCTCCTGAAAACTAGCACCCTAGGTCACAGTCACCCTGCCCTGTGTGGTCTCTGCCCCCTGCCTTGTGGTCAGCCCCAGACCCAGTGAGCCTGCAGTGCTCGGGGCCACAGGGACACCTTGTGTCAGCATTGGAAGCAACCAGCTGCAGTAGGTCACACTGGTTCCCTCAGCTCCTGCCGTGGGGCCTGGAAGCTTAGAAGGACGGGGGCATCTGTCTGTGCAATGATATCATGTGCTGTGTCTCTTGATGTTTTGATATTATGAGGCCAGCAGCAGGAGACCATGACCTGCCTCTGGGCAATGAACTGAGGAGGGACTTGGAAAGGATTGGGCCTTGACCCATGACTCCTGGAGCTGCACAGAAACCCTCACGGCTTCCTCTTTTCTTCCAGATCCTGAGGCATTTCGAAGCCTCCTGTGGACAGCTGCCCCCAGCCCCAAGGTCCTGTGCCGAGTCTAGCCCTGCAGCTGCCCTTGCCAGCCCATCTGACCTGCTGACTGACCCTGTGCCACCCCCCGGGGGCCAGGTCTTCCTGCAGCCTCTGAGCTCCACCCCAGTCTTGCTGGGCAGCCCCACACCCACCCCAGCTCCAGACACCAGCCCCCTCCCAACCTCTGGACACACCAGCAAGGCTGAGACCCCACCAGCAATTTCTCGAGAGCAGGGGGCAGGGCCTGAGCAGGGCTTGGGGGACAGGGACACCCCAAAGGGAGGCTCTAGCCAGTGCCCATGGAACCGAGACTCCTTGTTTGCTGGCATGGAGCTGGTGGCCTGCCCCCGCCTGGTTCAGGCTGCAGCAGAGGAGCCCAACCTGGCCCCCCAGACCCCCCAGACATGGCCCCAGAGGGCAGCAGCCACAGAGTCTCCAGGCCCAGAGTTGTCAGCCTTTGCCTTCTTAAACAAGTGACCACGGGGGCCTTGCTGTACACAAGGGTCTCCTTGTCCTCAGCTCATGGCTCTCAGGACCCCATGGTCCTGCTGGCAGCTGCCTACCCCACCCCTCCTCTTACCCTTCACCCACTGAGGCCTGGGTACAGGAGCCTGACCAGGAGGTGCTGAGCAGGCCTCCCAGCAGTTGGCATAGTCACTGACAGGCCTGAGTGTCCCGTAGGATGCTGTAGACCAGTCAGCACAGGATGAGTTGCAAAGAAGGGTCTTGATCTGCGCCCTCAAAGTCATCTCAGACACACTGCGCCTTGAGGGATGTCTTCCCTTGTCATGTAAGGGGCAGGACCCACAGGCCATTCTCGGGGCCTGCCTGTGGCTGGGCCAGCTTGCCTACTGCAGAGGTTTCCAGCTTTCACTGGTGCATCTTTAGGGCCAACGTTCCTGAGGGGCCAGCCCTCAGCTCATGCTGCTTCGGTCTCCAGCTTAACTGCCCCAGAGCCCCTTGGTCCCTGTCTGCCTACCCCATCCTCCATCTGCTTTGCCAAAGGCTGGCTATGGGGACTTGAGTTCTGAGAGGCAGGTGGCAGGGCTCAGAAGTGCAGCCTGGCTATTCAGGGCAACTCCCGCCTGCCTTGCCCTCGGGGAAGGGGTGGTGGTGTGGATTTGGAGGCGACTGCTTGGTTGTTTTCATCTTGATCTCAGACTGTTCCTTCCAGGGGAAGGTTACAGCATCTGGAGCTACCTCCCTGTGGGGTGGGGCACAGATGAGGTGGTTTGGTGCATGGGTCTGGGGACTAGTTCTTGGCTGCTGGGTGTTCTGTGGCCTGTGGCCTTTTCAACATCAGTCCCCCACGGCTGCTCTGGGCTCTGGCTGTGTGCCTTCCAGGGTGAGGAGTGGGGGGTGCAAAACCTCACTCAGAAGACCCCTCGGGAGCTCTTGGATTTACACTGAATAAACACTACTGTTTACAGGAATCCAGAATATTGCTTGCTTTTTCTCCTCTTGTATAGGTGTATTTTAATGAAAATACCATTAAGAAGACACCAAAAAAAAAAAAAAAAGAAGGGGATCATTTCAGGGATTTCTTAAAGTAGTGACAGGTGTTGTTCCTGAAATGTTTGGTAGACCTCCCCAGTGGTTCTGTCTGCATTGTGAACCTCCAGAGGTGGACACTCAGCTGGTGTCCTGGATGAGAGACAGTGGAGATGTGCCATGTGGTAAAGGACATCGGTACTTCCCGAATCACACATCTAAGGTTTAAGGTGATCCCCATCAAGGCTCAGCCAAATTTTTTTTTCTTTTCATTTTTTATGGCTGAAGATGGAACCCAGGGCCTCGTGCTTGCTAGGTGGGTGTTCTAGCCCCAGGCACCTCAGATGGATTTTTGTACGTTCTCAACCCCCCTCCTTTTTTTTTTTTTTTAACATTACAGTCATTTATCTTTATTTTATTTTAGTCATACATTTTGGTAGCAGTCATCATAGAGATTTTGTACCTGTGCATGATGTATCTTGCTGCTGCTTTTTTTCCCATTCTCCTCCCCTTCCTTCAACCCTTCTTCCCCTCCTTATAGCTGGATTTTTTAATACACTGAGAAGCTGCTACTAAAATTTATAGGAAAAGTTAAAGGAGTCAAAATAGCCAGGATAATTTTAAGAAAGAACAGACAGCAGATTTCGAGATTTCCTACAAAGCTGCACCAGTGAAGACAGCGTGGTATTGGTGAAAAGAGATTCACACTAGACAAACAGACCCACACAGACAGTGCAGAAACAAACCACACAAATGCAGTCCACTGAATTTCTACAAAGATGCAAAAGTAACTCAGTGAAAAAGGGGTCGCCTTTTAAGAGCCAGTGCTGAAATAATCAGACAGAAGCCACCCAAGGGGGGCGGGGGCGGGTGGGAGTGTTCAGCTAGATCGTGGCGGTGGTTTATACAACTGCACACTCCGAAATGTGAACTTCACTACATTTAAATCAAACTTTTTCATTTAAAAAAATGAGTAAAACGGGAGGAGGTCAGTACTGCTGTTATTTTAATATAATTTTCGCTGGAAGAGCATCTGAGCAGGAGGCCAGGGATCTGTGGGCAAAGGGAGGACAGCCCACAGCGTGTCAGGGGCTCTGGACACTGGCTGCAGATGGACTTACAGGAGATCGCTGCCGCCTGGCCGCTGAAGTCACCCGGAGGCCCGCCGGCCCCGCCCACGCCCGGAGGCCCCGCTCACACCCCCGGTTCCCCCGCCCACGCGTCGCGTCCGCCCCCTTCCAGCCGCGTCCAATCGGCAGTCCGCGGCGGTCGCTGCCCTCAGCTCTCCGCCGCTCTCCTCCCCTGCTTGAACTTCCCGAAGGACAGCCGAGCGGCCCAGTGAACTCTCGAGGCTACCAGAGCGGCGGCCGGAGGGCCAATCCGAAAGTGGCGCGCTCGGGAAAGGCGGGCCGGGGTGACGGACAGAGGAGGCGGTGCCAGGCTGGTTGCTAGCCGCCACTGCTGGCCCCGCCGCTGCTGGCCCCGCGGCTCCGCGCTTCATTGTCACCGCCTCGGAAGCATCGACGAGGGCTGTGGGAAGCCAGGTCGCCCACCTGGCCGAGTCTGCCGGCCCAGCTCTCTAGGCCCTGCCCTCGCAGGTGAGGGGTAGTCTGCACAGCTCTGGGTGTTCCGCGCGGGTTAGGGGGTCCGCTCAGGTGTGGGGTCCGCGCGGGGGAGGGAGGCCAGGCCCTGCAGGAGGAGGGGCTCGTGTCTCAGGTTGGCGGGATGTGGGATCCAGTCTGGCGTCTCAGGACCCCTGACCTAACCCCTGGGCGTGAGGACTGAGGACTGAGGAGGTGGCCCTGCCTCTGGCATCCCTGGGTCAGCTCAGCCCTGCAGGGCCAGGCAGGGCACCAGCCCCTGCCCCATCAAGTCCTTCAAGGGACACCTCCTCATCCAGGGTAGTTGGCCTCCCAGGCCTTCTTCTTGTGGCCTGGAGGTTTCTATGGAGAGGCTGTTTACCACCCGGGAGCCTCCCCTCTGCACGTGTGGTGGGAAAGCCACACATCCCCAAGCTCCACGGCCAGCCTGGGCCGGGTGTCAAATTTCACCCGTATAACTGGAAATGTAGCTGTGGACACTGGCCGGGCTAATGGCTGTCCACCCTCTAGAAAATAGGTTCTGACCCCCAGGCCAGCAGGCGGCCTACCAGGGTAGCACTGATGGTGGATGTGTGCCGTTGGTTGGTCCAGACCTGGTGTCTGTAATCACTTTGGGGTTCGTCTTGAGTCCCCATCACTCAGTACTCACCACCTGAGTGTCTGCCACCTGTAAGGTGTGGGAGTTCTGCGTCCCTTGTGTCCCAATATGGAGACAGGTAAAACAGGCTAAGGGAAGGAAGAGCGGTGGGTGATAGGCAGGCAGGAGATCTTGTGAGGGGAGCATCCCAAGGCCCAGGGGTCAGCAGGTGCAGATGTATGCTGGGAGAAGCTGACTAAGTCACAGAAAGCAGGGTCTGATCTTGGGTGTTAGATATTTGGGCTTTAGTCCCTGAGCCTGGGGCCCAACCGGAGCTGAGAACAGAGTTTGGGCCCTGCGAGGCTGCATGGGAGCCAGCCCGCCAGAGGCACAGAAGGGCTGTGGTGGTTGTCCAAAGCCAGTTGGTGGCTGGGTTACAGTTGTGGTGTGGAAGAAGCCAGGAGGCTAGAGGTAGGCCCCAAGTGAGAAGGTAGATGGAGGAGAGAGGGTGGGACTGAACCCTGGCCATCTCCACCTGTTGGGTTGGGAAGAGGACGAGGAGCCAGAAAGGGAGATGGGAGGGTGGCCTGCACAAGGAGGGAGTCCCCAAATCAAGAGAGAGGTTGCCATATTACAGGAACTCATGGATGTTCGGGGAGTTCTGTATGGTCATGCCTTGTCCAAACCTCATGACAGCACCCATGAAGAGACATTTATTTATTTACTTATTTATTTTGCAGTATTGGGGATTGAACCCAGGGCCTTCGCACTGAGCTGTATTCCCACCTTCTTTTTAAACTTTATATTATACATATATGTAACTTATAAATGTATGAGTTGTGAATTTTCACAGGTGTACTGTATAAGACTCACTTAGTCGGCTTATGAATGAATCCAACTTATGAACAATTCTCCCAGAAGAGAACTCGTTTATAAATTGGGGAATATTTGTATATGTAAATGTATATGTATATTATTTCTGAGACAGGGTCTCATTAAATAAGTCGCTCAGGCTGGACTTGAACTTTTGATCTTCCAGCCTCAGCCTCCCTGAGTACTGGGATTACAGGCCTGCACCACCATTCCTGGCCCAAGATGCCCTTTCTAATCCCCTCTTTCACAGAAGAAAGCTCTTCAGACAGGTGGAGTACCTGACTCAGGGTCATGGAGGTGGGACTAAGGGGCAGAGCTTGCTCATACCCTGACTGCCTGCTACCCCTGCCCATCCTATAGGGTGCCAGCCTGTGCCTGTGATGCCAGCCTCCACTGTCCCCTGCTCATCCTCAGAGCCCTCCTGCCCAACACACATCTGTGTGGGGTTTAGAACAACCCATTGTATTCCTGTGTTCCCGTGAGGGGCTGGCTCCCGATAAGGAGAGCGTGTGGGCAGGGCAGGTGGCCCCTGTCCGGGTGTCTGAAGCTCCGCAGGTGGATGCAGGGGCCTGTGGTCCCTCCCGGTGTCCCAGTTCATCTCTCCCTTCCTTCTCAGGGCCTACTGTCCACCATGAAAGGCTCCAGGCCTGTCAGAAGTGCCCCAGAGGGCAGCCCCGAATGTGTGGACCTGAGTCTGACTGGCCTTCCTCCACCATTGTCCCGGCGCCCCAGCAGTGCTTCTGCCACCAAGCCCTTTGTACGCTCCATCTCCATGGCTGCAGGCGGTGAGCCCAGGAGGAAGGCGCTGGTGAGTACAGGGGCCAGAGTGGATGGATCCCGGGCCCCCTGGCTCTGGAGGGTTCTCATCGGTGGCATTTGGCTCTAGGTGCAGTTCCACTGACTCAAAAAGGGGTCAAGGGAGAGCTCAGTGCCCCTCTGGCTTTTTTTGGAGTCTCAAGAAAGGGGGTTGACCTGTGGGGGTGGGGATGATGAGTGCCTGTGGCCTTGAGGAGCAGGAAGGCTCAGGTGGGTGAGGTGAGAGCCACCTGTCTTCTTTCGGTCCATCTCTGCAGGGCATGGGAAGGGGCTGTCACCAATGAGTGGAGGTGGCTTTGAGAGGCCAGAGAGGCCTCTTGTGCCCTGCCCCCCAGCTGCCTGTCTGCCTGGAGTGGGGAAGGGTAAGTGCTCTGTGGAGGCCTGTGTTGCCCCAGGCTACCTCAGTGTCTGGACTAGCAGGGCCCAGAGGCTTGGTGCCGATGCACTGGTGTGGGGCTCCCTGCCTTGCGAGGGCTGTGGCCTGTGTGGAGGTCATAGCTGCGGAGAAGGCAGCCTTATACGAGGGGAATCAAGGGTTGCCTGATGGGTCCAGGCTGAGGTCCTCTGTGGATGAAAGGCTCACCCCTCTCTTCTCCCTGAAAAATCCATTCCTGTGTCACACAAACTGGGACCTGCTGGTGTCAAGCTGAGTTCTAGGTAAGGGCAGCTGTTCAATAGAGGACCTTTTGTCCAGACAAGCTCCTGAATCCTGTGACCTGTATAGCAGGGACCAGGGATGCCCTGGCAGGTCACTTATGACAGACACATTGTCAGATACACTGTGCTGCCTCAGCTAAGGGATGACCAGCTCGAGCTAGCAAGGCCCCAGCTTTGCTCCTGAATCACTGGACTGCTTCTGAAGCCCTAGGAGAGAGCGTGGGGCTGGGATGATGAGGGGAAACTGTAGACCCACTTGCACAGGGACAGTGTTGGGAAGTTGCTAGTGTTGGGGCTTGCTAGTGGTCAGTGAAGACTATGGCTTAGCTGTGTGCTCAGGCTGCACCTGTGGCCACCTGAGCACCTGACCACCTCTTCCACTTCTTGTGGGAAAATGTTCTGTTTCTGATCACTCATTCAAAGTCAGAGTCGGCTGGGGATTTAGCTCACTGGTTAGAGTGCTTGCCTAGCAAGCACAAGGTCCTGAGTTCAATCCCGGCACCAAAAAACAAAAAACAAACAAACAAAAAAAACTTGCCAAAGCCAGAGTGAGCATTAATCCTTTGCTTGCACTGGCACCTTCTGTCCCCAGTGTGTTGAGTGGGGAAGCTAACAAGTCCCATCCTTGAAGAAATGCTCCGGCCATGCATTTTGTAAGGAATTCCCTCCCTCGGAGATGGTCCCACCCCAGCATACCTGGTGGGGTCTGAAAATTGTTCCTGGCAGTCCTTGTCCTCCTGGCCACACATCCTTGTTGCCACTTGGTCTCATTGGAATTTGTGGGCAGCACTTGCATTGGCCAGGCCATGGTTTCACCCCTGATCCAAGGATGATGGCTTTTTCTCTTGGTTTTTGTGGGGCCATGGTGGGGTGCTAGCCCTTGGTTTGAGGGCTTCTCCATGACTGTCAGCCTGATGCTCGTACTCTGCCCTTTGTCTCCAAAGACCTCCCCCAGTCCAGAACCTCTGTCCCAAGGTTCCTCATCTGGGATGTGAGCTGCAGTCACTGCTGGTCTTCTGGCTCAGGTGATGCTAGTGTAAGACCCAGAGAGGGTCCTTCTCCCTGCTGCAGCTGTGTGGCCACGTGTTCTCTTTGCCCTCTGTGTCACTCCAGTTCCCTTCCCTGTGAAGGGACAAGGTCTTTATTTATTTATTTATTTTTATTTTTAATAATAGGACTTTTTTGTGTGTGGGGGGGTGCCGGGGATTGAACTCAGGGCCTTACACTTGCTAGGCAAGCACTCTACCATTGAGCTAAATCCCCAACCTGGGAAAAGGTCTTTAAATCTCAAAAGTCAGAGTGTGTTGATAGAGCAGGTGTTACCACGTGTGTCACAACCGTGCCGCCAGCTCTGTCCCCAGGCAGGGTCCCACACACTTGGGCTGTTGATGCCTTACCCTGTATACAGGTGGAGTTTGGTGTTTTTTGTTCGTTTTGGTTTTTTAGCACATGTTTGCAGTACATAATGATTACATTTATCATGGGGAGTTGGATACATGCACATAACACATCTTTTTACTTCCTCTTCCCCGCCCTCCCTCCCTTCCTCCATCTCTTGGTCCCTTGCCGTGAGTTTGGGGTTTTTAGGCCATGACTTTACCTTTCAAGAACTTCCTTTCCACCTCAGTGCTCTTGAGTGAGCTCAAGGTGCTCCTCCTCCCTGACATCTCAGCAGGGAGGTGGTAAAACTACCTCCAGGAGGATGGAGAAAAGGTGAAAGTCACCTGTAGTCTATCACCCAGATGTAGTCGCTAGTGCTATTTTGTTTGTTCAAAAATTCTACATATGTTATTTTGAATGGGTCATGTGTGCCCCCCATTTAGATGCAGAGGGCCTGAGAAGGATGCATGTCAAGTGGGCCATCATTTTTTTTGGGGGGGTGCTGGGGATCGAACTCAGGGCCCTGTGCTTGCCAGGCAGGTGTTCTACCACTGAGCTAAATCCTCAGCCCCTCATTTTGTTTTTTGGGTACTTTACTTTCTGGCCCTATGTGCTGCTTGGCTTACCCTTGTGTGTTTCCTGCTGCAATCCTGAAACAGGCCATTTCTCTGGGCAGCCCTGGTCCCTTCCGGTGGAGAGTGGTGTAAGACCGAGATCTGGGAGCTGGGCCCTCATCTGTGTGTGTGTGTGTGTGTGTGTGTGTGTGTGTGTGTGCGCGCGTGCGCGCTCTGTGTCTCCATCTGTACCTGTATTAAGCAAGCTTGAGTTCCTGCTGAGTTCTCCAACTCTCCCACACCTCCTGGAGAGTGACACTTCTCCCTTGCTCATCTGTGGCTCCCCAGCCACCCGGGTTCACTGCCAATGAACGAGTGAGGAGCTGCGGGGAGCAGCAGCCTGGCCTGCAGGAGCCGCCTCCTTAGTGGAGCCAGCACCTTCTCATCCCTCTGCCTTCCTCTGACAGGCTCCACGCCTGCCTGCCCTTGTCACGTGGGCCCCCCCTTGCCCTGTGCCCTGCAGCACTCTGCCTGCATTCCCCTGGGAGGGGGCTGATTGGATTTCAAGTGTTTAAGAGCCATTTATCTTCCCTTCTCTATGAACTGTTCTTATCCTTTGCTGACTTTTCCATTTTTTCCCTATGGTTTGTGTTACGAATGAAGCCGAGTTCCCAAGAGTTTTTTTTTTTTTGTGTGTGTGTGTGTGTGTGTGTGTGTGTGTGTGTGTGTGTGGTGTCATTCTGTCCTTTGTTTAGGTCTCCTTGCAGCCATGCAGAAGTGCTCCCGCCTTCACAGTGACACTCCCCAGCTGTGTTCAGCGGGGCCACCCTTGCTGCTTCTCCTTCGGTGCCAGCCACGGGCAGCCCCAGCTGCTCCTCAGAAGGGTAACATGAGTCAGAGGGCGCGCAGTCCCTGCAGCCACCCTCATTTTTGACACCAGCAGCCAGTCTGGGGGTCCCCGAGACCGCCTTTCCATTCAGTAATTTTCAGGACCCCCAGGCCGATGAGAGGTGATGTAGTGACAGTTTATTACACGAAAAGAATGAGATTAAACAGCCCAGGGAGGGAGAGCCCAGGAGGGTCAGACACGGAGCTTCCACTGTCCTCTTCCATAGTGTAAGGACAGCCTTGCTTTCCTGGCATTGATGGAGACAACATGCACGGAGCATTGCCAGCCCAGGGCATGGCCCAGTCCCAGTGTGCAGAGAGTCCTTAGGGTCTTCATGGCAGAGGCACTGTGGGCACCCATGTGGCTGACCTGTCTTCAGCTCTGCACAGGTCCACTGATGGTCCTAGCCCGAGTCCCATCCCACATCACCCTCCTGCTGTGGCTCTAACCCCACACTGAAAGTCACACTGTTAGACTATGAGGGTGGCCTGGGGCCCCCAGGTAACCAGGGCACTTTGAGCAGGCCAGATATTCTGGGGCCTTAGTGGTCACCTCCCAGAAGCCCAGGGCAAAGGCCAGGGCCCCTTCTGGTGAGGCTGGATCCTCACCACACATGTGCCTGCTGCTGCTTCTTGCTTCCTCATGCCCCCTCCCCAGGTCCCCAGGGCTGTCTCTTAGTCCCCCCGTCCTCTTGGGCCCTGTATAGCTCCAGGAGGAGGATGAGTGCTCTTCGACATGTTTGTCTGGCAGGCACGATGCTGAGACTGTGTGGATAGATCGTGACCTTTCCCTGGCCCACTGCTCCTCCAGCTCCTACCTTTATGCAGCTCCCTTCATTCAGAGCCCCAGTACTGTGTCTATGCCCCATCCCCTCACCATGCCTGCATCCTCTCTGATGCCCTTTCAGTGGCTGGCCTGGGGTCCCTAGTGTGTGATCCAGCTGCGACATTCACGGTAACTGCACTGAGCCTTAGCGTCACCAGCCAGGGAGCAGGCAGCTACCTCTGGTGTTGAGCATTCTGTGGTCTTTAGTGGTCTGCTGTTTGCAGCTTTGTTGGAAAGCGTGGGTCCCTCTTAGGAAAGTGGGCACTTCCAAAACCTGTGTCACTTCAGGGCCCTGATCCGCAGTGGCCTCTCCCAACCTGCCATTCCCCTACTTAAGAAAACAAGTTCATGACGCGGGGAAATACCCATGGCAAATTGTAGTGTGATTCTGTGTATGTAACTAGTTTCCTGGCTTTCTTGCTTTCTCTTATTTTGGTTGGGTCGTTAGTTTTTAGTTCGAAGATTTGGATTTTAAAATGCCTGAAGTATTTTAAAAGTCCTTAGGTTTGTTTTCCTGGTCTCAAGGCCTCACTGGATTGGGGCAGGCACCAGCCGAGTCACATCTCATAGTGTAACCTGCCGAGTGGAATGCGGTGGGGAGTAGGCCACCCCCCGGGATGCCCTACTGGATTGAGCCCTTTCCCCCCAAATAGTTCATTTGGAAGAATTTGAGAAGTTGGAAGACATCTGCAGAGATGTTGGAAGCATGGTATAACGTGCGCCCGTGCACCACTCTGGGGTCCACTGACAGCCGGCTGGGTGTATTCACCCAGTTGAGAGCAAGCTGTGGGTGGCATCGCTTGTCTCCTAAATCTGCCATTCCTCTTCTCCGGAAGCGGGCTTTCTCCAGTGGCACCTCGTGACTCCACAGTGGCATCTGACACATTCTCATCCCTTCCTCTGCCACTCCCAAGCATCTACTTTCTCCGCCTGGGGTCTCAGAGTTTTCACACATTGATCAACACCTTTGTTGTTTTTGGAGACACCAACTTTGTAAGAGTCCAGGCTCCTCTGGTGTCTGGGGTGCAGGGAAGTGGCCTCCTCACTGTACACGTGGCTCTCTCCACCCTAGATAGCTGCCCGCCACCAGATGGCTGCATCCACCCCTCACCCACAGTGCCCTTATCTCCACCCTCACAGAGACCCCACAGAGCATCCTGGGATGCACTCCCACCTGACAGAGGAGGCTGAGGGCCGGGCATGGTTATCCTGCCATACCCGGAGCTCACCTTTAGTGACAGTGGTGACAGTGAGGAACGGTGCCCGGCTAGCTGCAGGCATAGAGGGCTCTGCTCTGTGTGGGAAGTGGAGGCGCCAATGCTGGGCCTCCCCTGCTCCTGTGTCCTTACTTACCTGTCACCCTCTGTTCTCCTAAACCGTTTCTCCAGGGCTCAGCCTGGTACTGATACAGCAGGTGAGTGTCTGAGTCCTTCGCCACTGAACGGCATGCTTTCTCCCTTTCTACAGGAGGCCACAGGGCCCAGCGCCTCCCGGGCCATCAATAACCTTCGAAGATCTAACAGTGCCACGCAGGTCAACCAGCCCTGGACTGGCTCCCCCAGGTAACCCTCAGCCCTGACCCAGCTTCAGGTAGCCTTGGCCCTCTGGAAGCCCCACCTGTCAGGCAGCCCCAGCCCTTGGCTCTCCCTGCCTGCCCCTCCTGCCTCTACCTGGGCCCTTCCAGTTCTGTCAGTGGTGGCCCTTGCTTGGCATTGGACTTGGGGTGATCTTTCTGCAGCCCAGTTCTTGGGTCCCACTCTCTGCACTTGAGCCAGGAGGGGCAGGAAGCCATGCAGTCAGCCTGTCCTGTCTGCAGGACCCTGGAGCCAGGCCCTGAGACAGGTTTGGGCCCTGCGGCCTCTGCCTCTGCTGTGGGTACAGTGGACATACGGGGAGACCCACTTGGCCTTTATCTGCAGTCCTCTGGCTGCAGCTGTTCCCCTGCCCTTCGGACATCTAGACCTGTCCCCTGCAGGAGGTGAGGCATTGAGTCAGTTCTGCATCCTCCATGCCCATCACTGTCCTCGACAGTTAAACAGCCACCCTCCCCTGTGGGCTGCAGACTGGTGGGAGGGTAGGAGCTGCCTTGGGGCCCCAGTGCCAGTATGAAGGTTGGAGTAGGCGCCCTTGAGCTGATTGTGGCTGACTCCCACAAGCCTGTCCCTGAGCAGGCGGCTGCTCCTTGGGCTGCAGATCTGTAGATGGTTTAAATTCTGGGCCAGCTGAGAGGCCGACCCTCCCTGGTGGAGCAGGAACATTGCCGTCCCACCCAGCCGCATGGCTGCTCTCAAGCCTTCCAGGCCCAGGGCTGTGTGGGGCTGGGCCTGGGGCCTTGGTGAGGTAATGAGTCCCCCGCCCCGGGGATGTCCGCGCTGCCCTGTGTCAGTGGCTGAAGGTGTGAGACTCGCCAGGGTGGGTGGCAGCAGTTAGTGTTGGTGCTGGGGTGGTATGCTGTAGTTTGTATGCATATGTGGTGTGTGTGTTTGTGCTTTGTGTATGTGTGTGAGATGTGTGTGCTGTGACTCCATGGAGTGTGTGTGTGCATAGTACGTAGTACGTTTGTGTGTATGGTATACGTATGAGTAGTATGTATAATATGTGTTTGTGTTGTGCATATACATGTGAGTAATATCCATTGTGTCTATCATGTGTATATGGTGTGTGTGTGTGATATGTGTAGTGGGTAAGGTGTGTGTGATTTGTAGTGTGTGGTATGTGTGTGCTGTGCATGGTGTGTATGACATGTACATGGCACATGTGGTATGTACATGGTATATGTGGTGTGTGTGGTGTGCGTGTGGTGCAGTGTGTGTGTGGTATGTGCGGTGTGGCTGTGCTGTTTGAAGGATGTCCGGGAAGCCCTTCTCTGTGCACCTCTTCCTGGCTCTAGGCTGGAATGGCTCTGGCTGTGTTAGCAGTTGAGGTCTGAGCATGTTTACTGCTTCATCCATCTTTCCCCCTGGACCTGGTGACCTCTGACTTTGTGTAGTACCATGACTGTGGGGCAGCTGGCCTGGGCCCCTGGCTCCCATTCCCTGCCCTGTGTCTCCCTAAGCTGCCCTGCACTGTGTGTGTTCCTCTGTACCACTTGCTTTTTAAGATGGTGGCCGTTAGGGAAAGGGCCGCACCAGTTCTTCATGACCCTTGGGCTTCCTGCTCCCTGTGCTTTGGTGTGAGCTTAGATGATTCTACTGGAATTTCTCTGAAGCTAACCCTGTGGGGTTTCCATCAGGGTTGGCAGTGACTTGCAGGTATCCTATTTGGGATCTGTTGCCCCTGGTCTGTGCTCTGTGGGGTCCTTACTGGTAGGTAGGAGCGGTCATGATTTGGGCCTTGTTTTTTGGGTTTTTTGTTTTTTTGTTTTTGGTATATTCACAGGATTGTACAATCATCACAATCAAATTTAGAATGTTTTCATCACCCCAAAAGAAAACCATATATCCATTAACAGTCAGTCTCCACTTCCCCTCCCGCAGTCCCCATCCACCCACAGTGTGGCTCTGCCCCTAGGGATCTGCCTGCTTTAGATAGTCCCATGACCTGAGTGTACAATGTGTGCCCTTGGGGCCTGGTTTCTTTTTTTTTTTTTTCCCTCATGGCACTGGGGATTGAACCTAGGGCCTTCTCATTAAACTGCATCCCCAGCCCTTGTTTATTTTTATTTTGAGACAGGGTCTCGCCAAGTTACTGAGTTGCCCTGGCTGGGCTCAAATTTGGAGTCCTCCTGCCTCAGCCTCCCAGAGTGCTGGGATTACAGGCATGCACCACCACACCTAGCTCAGGTCTGGTTCTTTCACTAAGTATCATGTCTTCAAGTTCAGCTGTGCTGTGGCCTGTGTCAACTCCTCATTCCTGTTCATGGTTGAGTAATGTACCAACATGCAGATAGACCACATTTTCCATCACAGCCTTGTTTTGCTCCAGCCTTGGCCTCCCACCTCCCACAAGGCAGAGTGGCAGGAGTCCTTGCCTCCCATTCAGTTCAGAGGTTGGGGCAAGGTGTGTCCTGGGTCACCTGGGGTGGCTCCTCGTCCCCTCTGAGCTGCAGGCCTGCGTGGCTCTGTCCACAGAGAAGAGAGTGTTAGCTGCTGGCTACCTATTTAAGGCTCTTAGTCCCCAGGCATCTAGGCTTAATATGGCTAAATGGAACTCAACAAGCCTTGACCTGGCTGGACGGGAACTCCCCAGGCCTTGTCCCACTGAGTCACCTTTGCTGGGTGCAGTGGCATCAGGGCTAAGAAACTGTTTTAAACTGTGACCTTGGGAGCAGCATCCCTTGTGTCCTGGCCCCTTCTCTCATAAGCATGGTCCTGTCTTCTTGCTGGAGTTGACTTCACTGCAGTTGACTTTGTTCTTGTGTGGCATCCTCCTTGGGACACAGGCCGGCAGAGGCCCCTGACTTCCTGACACTGTTTGAGAGCAGCCCTGGTGGGAGAAGGAGACTGGCGGGTCTGAGGAAGGTGTCCAGTGAAAAGACAGCCACTTGGAATGTCCTGGTGAGGTCAGGCGTGAGGTGACCACGAGTCCTAGTCTCCCCCGGGATCTCTGCCTTTGTGCAAGAGGGTGGTGACTACAGGAGGGTGTGTCTCTGGGCCCCTGGGTCACCCTGTCTGCTGCTTGTGTGGGGAGTGTGGGCTCCTGTGTTTGTGGGTGCAGCAGTGTTGGGTGGGCAGAGGCTGGTTTGGGGTATGTTAAGGGGTGTCATGTGACCCACAGGATGAGCAGCCCAGGGACTTTACCTTGCCGGCCAATGCCCAGAATTCCAGTGCCCTCGATGCCCCAGTGGGCCCACGGAGGAAGGAGTGCACCCTGGCACCTAGCTTCACTGCTAATAACAGGTGGGACCCCTGCAGGTAATGGGACGGCCCCTGGCCAGGGGCTCCTGGGGCAAGGACTTTGTATGTCTTTGTCTGGTTTGTGGCTGGATCAGGCTGTTTTGGAACAAATGAGTGGAGAAAGGACGCAATAGCATTTTTGTATGTGGTACTGGGGATTGAACACAGGGCCTTCACACTGAATTGCCTCCCCAGCTCTTTTTTTTTTTTTAATTTTGAGACAGAGTCTCACTAAGTCACTAAATTGCCCAGGCTGGGTTTGAACTTGTGATCCTCCTGCCTCAGCCTCCCAGAGTGCTGGGATTACAGGCATGTGGTACCACACCCAGCATGTGTGGCCTTCTTTACCAGTGGTGAAGGGAGAGACTACCACTGGCAGGTGGTGTCTGCACCTAAGGGACCAATAGCCTCCGCTTAAGGATGGGGCTGTGCTGTGGCCCTCAGGCCCATTGGAGGACACACCTCTGCCTGTCAGCTCCTCTGGGGACAGCCTCTCCCTCCAGAGGCCAAGACACCATGGGAAGCTTGTGCAGCGCTGTTGTATAACTGCTGAAGGTTAAGCCTCAAGGCTGCGTGTGTACCTGGAGGTGGGGGCCAGGCCACATCAGGGCTGCATCAGTCACCATTGTGGTCATGCTCACTAGGCACATGGCCAGAGTGTGTGGGAGTGGTGGCTGGCATGGCCTCAGCCATCAGACTGGGTCACTGGGGCCTAGAGGAAGCCACCCCTGTGTCGCCTCCAAGTCTGCCAGGCAAGTGTGGCTCCACCCAGCCTCAGTGAGACTGGGGACACAGGCTGCCCCCCAATTACCACAACAGCCTCTCCATTAGGCACAGGCCTTAGGGCCCCAAGGGACCCTCGGGAGATGCCCCAGGAGCTGCAGACAGCTCTGCCAGGCCAGAGCCTGTGTCACAGACGTGATCTTGGCCATCTGCCTCCTAGGCTGACAGCTTCCTGTCTCTCTGGCAGGAGCAACAAGGGAGCTGTGGGCAACTGTGTCACTTCCATGGTGCACAACCACTATACCCCCTCGGAGAAGGCACATCCCCTCAAGAGCTCCAACCAGACAACCCCCTCCCTCAAGTAAGCCGACACTGCTGGGAGGCACACGGCCCAGGGTTTGACTTCAGTGGCGGTCGAGGCATGTGCACATGAGGGTACTTGGGCTGTGTGCAGGAACCTGGGCTCATGTGGTCCAGGGGTGCTTCCCAGAGACAGAGAAGACAGACCAGACCTGGGCGAGCCCAGGACTCACGCCTGGGGTGGGCCCCTTCTGGGGGAAGCCACTGTCATGTCCAGAGCTGAAGGGGCATCGCAGTGCGGGTGGCTGAGCAGAGCAGAGGGGCCCGTGCCCTGTGTGGCTTTGCTCAGTCAGCGGCCCTTGGGTTTCTTGATTCCATCTAACTCTGGGGTCCTGTGTGCACTTTGCTCCTGAGAACTTCTTATTCTTTAAATATAAAGAACATTTGCCTGGGTGTCAACCTCATTGGGGTACAGGTGGCCCCAGCCTAGCGGAGCGGGAGGTCTGGGCTTGTGCTGCAGCCCATAGGCCTCTCTCAGGCTCAGTGCTAGGGCAGCTCAGGGTGCTCCCTGGTGCTGAGGGTGGAGCTGTTTCCCTAGGGCAGTGAGCTGGGCTTCTCTTCTTCCTGCCAGCAACATCATCAAGGCGGCCACCAGCGAGGGCAGTGAGGGCAGCAGCTTTGGGAAGAACTTCTCCGGCAGCAACCACACAGCCCAGAGTGCGACCGTGGGGAGCAGCACCCCACTCAAGCGGAAGGAAGTGACCGAAGAGGAGGCTGAGAGGTGAACATTTCCCGCGAGCTGGAGCCTACGTCTCCAATGGCAGTAATGCCATTTAATAATTATTTCAAAGGCTGAAAAGGCCACACATGATCTGGCTCCACCTATGTGACTCACCAAAGAAAGGCAGATCTATAGAGGCAGGAAGTGGGGTGCTGCTTGCTTGGGGCTAGAGCAGGAGTGTTCTGTGGGGTAATGAGATGATTTAGAACTGGACTGGACGAATGGTTGCGCAGCTCTGTACATTTCTAAAAAGCACTGAATTATATGCTAAAAATGGGTGGGTTTCATAGTATGTAAGTTATACTTCAGTAAACTATTAATTATAAAATGTTTAGGGGAAAGAAGATATGACACTGAGAAGAACAAAAACACCTGAAAGACTGTCCTGGATGTATGCCCTTAGGGTACTAGACATAGCAGGGCAGAGCCTTCTGCAACAGGGTGGTGGCTTGGGGCCAGATGACTGCTGCAGGCACCTCCCACCCCAGCTCCTAGAATTCAGCACCGCCCTGGCCATGCCTGCCCCACCGGCCAGGCCTTGGGGGTCCAGGGGACCAGCCCTGTAAATGGACAAGAGGTAGGGAGGGTGCTGGAATGGAAGGCCAGGAGCTGGCAGCAACTTGAAAGCCCATTATGGTGCCCCCCGTGAATGGGCCTCTTGGGGCGGACAGGTGTCACTCTCTAGAGCCAGGGCCTTCACTGCAGGTGACTGTCTATGTCCTGGGTTCTCAGTGCCTTTGCTGAATGGATCTACATTTGGTCCGTTGAACCCAGAGTGAAGTTTGCGTTCAGTCAAAGTGTTATAATACAGTAAAGTGGGTATGCTGATGTCTACAGATACACCATACCAAGTCCAAAGCATCCCAACAAGCCTGATTCCCTGTAGCTCCTTTTCTCCATCTTCCCACCCAGCCCCGGCTCCACCAGTCTGGTTGCCTCATAGCCTTGCCTTTTCCGGGTGCCTGTAAATGCAGCCATGGTGCACGGCTTCTGTGTCCGGCACAAGTTGCTGGGGTTCGCTCTTCGCTCCTGAGTACCTTCCTGTCACCTGGATGTACCTGTGTTCACTCTGTAGCTAGCTGATGGGCATTGGGGTTATTTCTAGTTTCTAGTGATTATGCAAAAAGCCACCCAAGTCTGTATCGATAGCTGCTTGCTGGTAGATTTTGGGTTTTAATGGAGTGAGCCCAGAAGCACCAGCTGTGTCTGGTCCCAGCCGGGTGAAGAAGAACCATCTACATGCAGCCACCAGATTCACTCCACTGGGCTAGACCTTCGATTTCAGATTCCTGCAGGGCACTGTGGGGTATGGGGGCCCTGGCCCCCTCTCAGTCCTGCGGCCTGCTCTCTGGCAGGTTTATTCGCCAGGTGAACCAGGCTGCTGTCACCATCCAGCGCTGGTACCGCCGCCAGGTGCAGCAGCGCCACGCAGGAGCCAGAAGCCTGGAGCACCTGCTGGGATCCAAGCGAGAGGTCAGTCTGAGCATGTGAGCCACTTCAGGCCCCCAGGTTGGGCCCAGAAACTCTAGGGTTTAAACTGTGTACAGGTAAAGTTTGAGGGACAAGTAGAGTTGAGACCTGGCATCGCCCATAGGTGCATACCTGCCTGTGGATCTATTTGGTCCTCCAATGACTTACTCTCTGTTGAGTGGAGGTGGTAGGTTCAGAGCCTAGGGGGTCTTACTTCCCCATCCCCATGAACTTTAGTGTCTCCCAGGGGTGGCAGGAGTCAAGTGGAAACCTCCCAGCTGGGTCCAGGTTCTCCATCCATCTTCTTATCTGTAAACCACATGGCTTTGGCTTTCCCTGGCAGGAGCAGCGGCAGCGGCAGCAGCCAGGTGGTGGGAATCTCCTGGAACTGCACCAGCAGAGGGAGATGGCAAGGAGGAAGGCCCGAGAGGAGAAGGCTCGCCAGGCCAGGCGGGCGGCCATTCAGGTGCAGGGGCCCTTGCAGCCCCCCAGACCCAAACCTGACTGTGTGATGCTGATCCTCAGGGCAGCAGCTATGGGAGGGCGAGGAGGCCGTCCTTGCCCAGGGGCTGCTCAGAGACTATCCATGCCATCTCCCCCCATCCTGCAGGACCTGCGGGAGAAGCGAGCCCAGAAGTCAGAGGAAGCTGAGCTGCCCAAGGAAAGCCCAGAGACCAGAGCACTGGGGCGACCTCTGCCCGCCCAGGGGCCTCTCCCAGTGTCAGGCAGCACTGCTTGCCAGGGCCTCAAGGCCAACAACGCCGGTGAGCGCTATCAGTTAACCCCAGTAGGCTTGTGATGGGGTGGGGGTGTGGCCTCTGCTGGCCTGCTCTTGGCCCCATGCTGCAGCTGGTTGGTGGCTTCCACAAGCAGAGTTGGGGCCTTGGATCCCAGCGACCTTGGCCCTCTACCTCCACTCCTGCCCCACTCACTCGTAGGGCTAGACTTAACCAACAGCCCTGGCTAAGGGACCCAGCAGGCAGAAACCCTGGGCCTGGGGCTACTTGGTTCCTTTCACCTCACACCCTGAAGACCAGGGCCCCTCAGTGCCTCTGCTCTGTGGAGTCACACCTGCCTCCTGTACCTGGATCCTTCCCAGAGCTCCTGAGGTGCAGGCCCTGGGTGGGATGGTTCTGTGTTCTGTTGTACAGGTGTCAGCATCTGCCCTGCAGGTCTCAGGGACTCCTGTCTGCCCATCTCCAACTCATCCCCAGAGCCCCAGCAGTCTCCAGAGGACAAGCTGCAGGTATGTGCACAGCCTGCCCTTCCCTCACTTCCTGACTTCAGCTTCCCTGCCCCACCTCCACAGTGGGGCCCCTTGTGCCCTGCAAGGCTGCCCTGAGGACCGTTGGTGCAGGATGAGGCAGCCACCTGGGGAGCCCTTGCAGGGACAGGGTCTCATGGAACTGCTCTGAAATCCAGCTGGGTGTTCAGGTTTGCCCTGGGTGAGGCCCTGTATCTGCATCCACAGAAGAGGAGCTGGAAGCTCAGAGATGCCAGGGGATGGCAAGACCACTGGGCTGCCCAGTGAGAGGCCCAGTGGCTAAGCCTGTCTGTTTTCCCAGAAAAGGGATTCAGACATGTTCCTGGGTGGGACAGATGCTACCAACCCACAGGGCAGGGAGCAGGCTGCAGAGGCCCGAACTCCATGCCACTGTGGTTGGGCTGATTTGTGGAATTACTCTTGGCCACTAAGCCTGGCTGGCTTCTCCCTCCCTGTCTGTCTGCTGCAGGACATCCCCTCCCAGGATGTGGCCAGTGAAGATGTGGAGACAGCAGTCCCTGTCAGGAGCAGGGCCAAGTCCAGGGCAACCCTGGATCAGCTGCTGGACACGCTACGACTGCTAGAGGAGGAGCCGGAGCCGCTGCCCCACCCCAGGGCCTATCGAAAAGACAAATACGCCTGGACTGACGAGGTGACTAGGCCATGTGCCCGCCCTCACCTCAGCCCAGGCTCTGGCACCGTCCGCATAGGTCATGAGGTCGCTATAGGCATCATTTGCCACCTAACAAGGGTCAGAGGTCCTGGTTGACCCTGCTCTCCCCTCCTATCTGTGGCCTCCCTGCAGTTAGGACATAGTAACTCATGGGGTAGGTTCCTCTGTCTGTCAGCAGTGGTGCCCCAAGGCTCCAGGGCAGCTAGACGGGCCCTTCATTCCAGAGCCAGGCCCAGCTCCCTCTCTACTCCCATCACCTGCCCTCCCTGGCAGAGGAGTCCCTGAATGCTCTGGCTACCCTGACAGCCCCCAATGCTGGGTCCCCCATCCCACAGGAGGATGACACCAGCTCTCTGACAGCTGACAACCTGGAGAAATTTGGGAAACTGAGTGCACCCCCCGGACCCCCTGAGGATGGGACGCTGCTCTCAGAGGCCAAGCTGCAGAGCATCATGAACTTCCTGGATGAGATGGAGAAGTCGGAGCAGAACCGGCTGGCCCCTCAGCGGGAAGTAGGCTCTCACCAGCTGCCCCTCACCCCCACAGGAGGTGGTCACTTGCCAGGCCCCCACACAGCTGCCCAGCCCCACTCCTGGGCTCTGAGGAGGGGCAGAGGCTGGCAGGGCAGCTTCCTCTTGGGATGGGTCACCTCAGGCCTCCTCCATGGGCCTTGCTCTGGTGCACAGGTCTGGCACGTGGGCCCTGGTGTCACCTGGGCTGTCAGTCCTGAGCAATAACCAGTGACCAACTGAGTGGAGCAGTAGTGGATTTTACTATCGTGTGGGCAGGAAGGTCAGAAGATATGACCTTTGTAGTGGTCAGTTTGATAACTGAGGCTATGACTCTCACTGTCCTGGATAATAAAAATGGCCACCCACTGTCACCCACTGTCCCTTGCTCTGACTGGATGCCCTGTGTGTGGCTAGTCCTCCCTAGAGTCCCCCAGAGAGAGTGGAGCAGGCAGGGTATCACACTATGTCCCTAGCCACCCCGGCCATCCACCAGGTGGGCAGTAGGCAATGGGCTGCTCGCCTGACACTCAGCCATCTTCAGGGGCTGATGCCTGAGGTGGGGCGAGGCCACCCAGAGCTGGTGTTCAAGGGGAATGCGTCTGTGATGCGGCTGAAGCTGGAGGTGGAGGAGAAGAAGCAAGCCATGGTGCTGCTGCAGAGAGCACTGGTAAGCTGTAGGTGCCATTGTCCCAGGGAGCCACCTGGGGTGTGCCCCTGCCAGAAGCCAAGGCTGCTCCATTTTTCCTGGAGGCCCCATCTTGCCTTTTCTCCCGCATGGCCAGCAGTGCCCAGCCCTGACTCTCCAGTGGGGACCTGGCACCAGCACCTCCTTCCCGTCTGCACCTCACAGGCACAGCAGCGTGACCTCACTGTCAGGCGGGTCAAAGAGACAGAGAAGGAACTGAGTCGGCAGCTGCGGCAGCAGAAGGAGCACTATGAGGCCACCATCCAGCGGCACCTGACCTTCATTGACCAGGTGATGCTGCCCAAGGGCTGAGCATGGGATGAGGGTCAGAGGGTCAGGCCTGGGCCCTGGACCCGACACAGTCTCATGGAGACTCCCAGAGCCAGGGCCTCTCGTGCTGGTCACTGTCCCTCCGTCGAATGCAGTGCCAGGCAGGGGCTGCCACTCATGTCCTGCCCTCCACACAGCTGGGCACAGTGGGCCGCAGGGGCAGCCGGCAGAGCATAGCCAGGAGGTCCCCTCGGGACTGGGCAGTTCTGGAGCTGGCTGACCAGTAGGAGGTACCCTGGACACATGTTCCAAACCCTTCCTGTGCTGTCCCAGGGCTGTCTGCTCCTTGGGAGGCCACTCCTGGTCTGAGGGGCTGCTGGGCTGCTGCTCTGCTTGGTCCCTGCCCGCCAACTCCTGCTCTGGGGAGAGCTCCAGGCCCAGGGTCTTGGAGGAAAGGCAGTGTATCTGGTGACTGCTGCTCAGGGGCATCAGAGCCGCGTCCAAACCTGGGGTCTGGTCTGGGCCCTCAGTGGGCGGAGCTTCACAGGCACTTCCTGGTGGGCAAGGGGCAGGTGACAGGGGATGCTGCAGCACTCCTCATCCTGGGAACACCCTGGTGTCGTCATGGTAGGGCTTAGCCTGCTGCCCCCACTGGGGCTGTTCTGACATCTGCTGTGTTCTCTGGGTTGAGACCAGGCAGCAGCTGGAGCCGTGTCACATGCGCGTGCTGTCCTCCCACTGACCCCAGGCTCCAGCCTTAGAATGAGGATGGGGGTGGCCTGGGAGAAGGAGCACCCCTGGGGTGAGGCCTGAGTGCAGCCTTCCCTTCTGACCCCCTTATAGCTGATCGAAGATAAGAAGGTCCTGAGTGAGAAGTGCGAGGCGGTGGTGGCAGAGCTGAAGCAGGGGGACCAGCGGTGTCGGGAGCGCCTGGCCCAGATGCAGGAACAGCACGAGCTGGTGAGACCCCCACCCCACTGAGAGCCAAGCTGGTCCTCACTGTCCTTGTGCTGCCAGGCAGGGCACCTCAGAATGGAGCAGGACACCAGGGAGGATCGTCATTCCCACTCAGGATGTTGGGGCCCTGGGGATTGTAAACAACAGATTCTGGGGACACCGCAGCAGCACAGGCCAGGGACGTGTCCAGGGGGCCAGATGGGGAGGACATTCCCCAGCACTCTTCCACCTTTCTTCTCCTTCCCCTTGAGCTGTTTCCAAGTGTCTAGTCAGGCCAGGCCCTGAGATGTCCCATGTGGGGACACATGCCTGCCTGGCCCTTCCCACAGGGCATGGGTCCCTCGGCAGTGCGACCTGCTTGTCTTCCCTCCTGTGTCGGGCCAGGACCACGCTCCTGGCTTCCTCCTGCTTGAACAGCAGGACCTGGTTAGAAGAGCAATGCAGCCTTCCTGGCTCTGCTTCCCAGATACCCACCCGACACCTGTGCCCAGACTCTGGGAGTAACACGGGCATTCTGAAAGGTCCTGGTGTCCATAGCTGACAGCCAAGGTTGAGGGTCCCCAGCCACACGGCAGAGCACTGGCCCTGAGCCAGTCCCAGAAGGTCCATGTGGGGCCCGTGCAGGCTGGTGGCCATCCCTCTTGCTCCTCGGCAGCCAGGAATGATGGGAGAGGCTCCCAGCCTCCAGCTTGGCCTGGCCCCTTGGGAGGACAGAAGGAGCTCTCTGGAGTTCAAACCCAGGGGGCAACAAAGGGGCAAGGGGTGTTGTTTGCATCTGTTCTTTTCAACTTCATGTGTTCCCATTCCTAGGAGATTAAGAAACTCAAAGAACTTATGAGTGCCACTGAGAAAGTCCGCCGGGAAAAGTGGATCAATGAGAAAACCAAAAAGATCAAGGAGATCACTGTGAGAGGTGGGGTCCCCGCAAGATCAGGGAGGTCACTGTCAGAGACGGGGCTGTTTGGGGGAGGGGACCAAGAAGGTCACCATCAAAGATGGGGCTGATTGAGGAGGTGACCAAAGAGGTCATCATCAGAGGTGGGGCCACCATCAGGTGGCACACTACTGGGACACACTTTTGAGAGTTAGCAGTGGCTTCAGTTGCACACACAGCACATGGGAGCATAAGACCTTCCTTGGGGAGGTACCAACATTGCAGGTAGTGGCTGTTCTGGGGCAGGAGATAACAGGGCCCACACCATCCTGGCTCAGCCTTGGCCAGAGAGGCCTGAGCTGGGGACAGCATCTCCCTGCAAGGGCCAAGTTTGGAGAAATCAGGGTTAACAAGTAACTGGCATGCAGGTCACACTGTGGGAAGCAGAGAAGGGGGAGGGAGGAGGTGGCCGAGGGAACCTGGGCTCGCAGGGTTGGTGTCTGAAGGAGCTGTGGACCCTTAGATAGTGTGTGGGGCTCCCCTGGCCTGGCCTCTTGTCCCAAGGTCACGGGTACCCCCACTGGGATGCCCACTGGTTAGAGCACAGGGCTGGGCGGGGAGTGCACGTGCCACTGGCTGGGAGAGGTGCTGTGGGAGAGGCGTGTGGTGGCTCCAGCTACCAGCCTCCCCAGAGGCAGCCTTGCCCCTTCCCCGTCTGGGCACCTCAGCCTCAGCTGTGCTTCTGCAGGAGCCCCAGAGTGGGCATGGTGGGCTGGTCCTCTCAGTGGTAGGTGGAATCCTCCTGGTAGGTAGAGTCCCCTCAGTGGGTGGGGTCCCCCCAGGGCCCTTGTTCTGGTGAACACCCCCTCTGCAGCTGGTTACCCTTCTCAGGTCTGGAGCCCGAGATCCAGAAGCTCATCACCAAGCACAAGCAGGAGGTCAGGAGGCTCAGGGACCTGCATGAAGCAGAGCTGCTGCAGCGGGAGGAGCAGGTTGCTCAGCGCTACCTGCGCCAGGCAGAGGAGCTGCGGGAGAACGCGGAGCGGGAAAAGGAAGCGGTGGGCCAGCAGGAGCGTGAGCGTGCCCGGCAGCGGTGGGTGCCCCAGAGCGGGGACAGGGTCTGGGCTGGGACATGAGGGACCCTCAGCCTGAGGCTTGGGCCCACTGCATTTCTGCACCCTGTGGGCACCGTTTTGAACGCCTGGGTGTCAGAGATGGTGCAGGAGCTGTGTTCCCAGAGCAGCACCCCTGCTTCCCTCAGCGACAGTCGGGGGCCTTGATGGGGCTGTGTGTGCAGCCCTCACCCACCAGCTGGGTGTGATGAAGGATTTCCTCGTGTGGGTGAGATTGGGTTTGTAGCTCTCATTAGATGTCCAGACTTTCAGAATGGCCCCAAAGCCTCCGACCCTTGGGCAGGTGGCATTGCTGTGCCTCTGATGCTGAGGACAGCCACTTTCCTCAGTCCCTTGGCCCCAGGGTGGGGAGTCAACCCAACACCTATGTGAGGTGTGACCAGATTGAGCCTTCAGACCCAGGGACCTGGTGGCCCGGCCATGCCCAGGCATGGTCCATATCTGCAGGCAGCAGTGACCTGGGCCCTTGACTGCATGAGCCAGTCCCGCTATCCCGCAGGTTCGAGCAGCACCTGGAGCAGGAGCAGCAGGCCCTGGAGCAGCAGCGACGGCGGCTGTACAGTGAGGTGGCCGAGGAGAGGGAGCGGCTGGGCCAGCAGGCAGCCAGGTGCCACAGGGGCCACTGACCCCTCATGTGGGGACCCCTCACTCACCCCCTTCCAGTTTCCCCTCACCCACCAAACCCTCTTCTAATAACCCCTTGCCCGGCCCACCAACCCCTTTGCACAGTGACCCGCAGTTGCCCTCTGACCCCTCACCTGGCCTGCAGGCAGCGTGCAGAGCTGGAGGAGCTGAGGCAGCAGCTGGAAGAAAGCAGCTCAGTGCTGACCCGAGCTCTGAGGGCCGAGTTCGAGAAGGGCAGGGAGGAGCAGGAGCAGCGGCACCAGGTCCTCTCTCCCTGTCCCCCTTGGATCCAGTAGGGCAGAGCTCTCTCCTGCCCGACCCTGCAGGCTCCTGGCCCTGGGAAAGCCCCAGCGGGTGGGCCCTGGGCGGGGGGCATGGCCAGGTAGAGGGCAAGGCTATTGTGCCCTGTCCCCGTCCTTGTCCAGATGGAGCTGAAGGCCTTGAAGGACCAACTAGAGGTGGAGCGACAAGCGTGGACTGCCAGCTGTGCCAAGAAGGAGGTGGGGCCAGGCAGGTCGGGCAGGGGTGGGGTTGCTTTTCAGGTCACATGTGGCTGCTTTGGGCTGAGTGGTTTATTCTGAGCTTGTGTGCTACTCTCTGCCATTCTTTTGTGGCTCCAGGAAGATTAAGAGTTGGGAATGAGAGAGGAAGCCCCTGGACAGGGCTGGGCTGCTGGAGCTAGAATAGCGGCCTTCTTGCCCCTGGAGCTGCCCTCAGAGGGGCTGCTGCCGAGGTCTCTGTTTCCTTTTGGGAATTTCCAGCTGCTCCTACAAACTGGCCCCATTCGCACTCACCATGGGCTGCCCCGGGCCCTCAGCAGCAGGCAGGCTTCCTTCCTGTGTTTGGCGCAGCCTGCATGATAGCGGACAGTGGCATCTGGTCTTCTTGGGCTGTAGGACCCTGAGGGAGAGGAATGGGAGTGTCATGCTTTTTTAACACATGAGGGCCACCCTGCCTATGTCCACCTCTTGCCCAGCACCCTCTTCATGCCCAGTGCCCACACCAGGTCCTGATCACAGGACATAGTCCACCCCAGGGGCAGGGCAAAGCCCTTTCTGTCCCGTGAATCTGTGCATGCCTGGAGCCTATGTGGCTGCCCCTGCCCTCACTCCCTTATCCTCTGCCCTCCTGTGGCAGTTGCTGAGCCAGCCACATGTCCCTGCAGGAAGCGTGGCTCCTGAACCGGGAACGCGAGCTGAAGGAGGAAATCCGGAAAGGCCGGGACCAGGAGATCGAGCTGGTCATCCACCGGCTGGAGGCTGACATGACGCTGGCCAAGGAAGAGACAGAGAGGGCAGCTGAGAGCCGGTGAGGCCCTTCCTGCCGTGAGCCCATGAGCTGGGGCTGCCTTCGGGTGGGGGACCCAGAGGACCGGGAGCTGAGGCGCAGAGAGCAGTGGCCCATCCACATGCCCTGCCACCCTGCCCCTCTGCCCACTTGCCAGAGTCAAGCGCGTGCGTGACAAGTATGAGACAGAGCTCTCAGAGCTGGAGCAGTCGGAGCGGAAGCTTCAGGAGCGGTGCACAGAGCTGAAGGGGCGTCTTGGTGAGGCAGAGGGGGAGAAGGAGCGTCTGCAGGCCGTGGTGCGGCAGAAGGAAAAGGAGCTAGAGGACGTGCGGGCAGTGAGTGTCCCCAGCCCTCTCTTGCATGCACAGCCCCTCACCCCACTGCCAGCTCACTTACCGCCTCCTCTGCCCCCAGGTGAATGCACAGCTGTCCAACGAGCGCAGCAGTGTGACCCAGCTGGTCCACCAAGAATTTGCTGACCGGCTAGCGGCCTCTGAGGAAGAGAATCGGCAAGTCAAAGCTGAGCTGGCTGAGCTGAGGGCCCGCCAGCAGCTGGAGCTGGACGAGGTGCACCGCAGGTGGGCAGCTGGGGGCAGCAACAGCTGAATGTGGGGTGGGGTAGGCAGGGGAGCAGGCAGGACCCCCACAATGCCAAGCCAGGGGTACCATGACACCATGACCTAAGAGGACAATTAGGTCAGATATCCTCTTTCCTTATTGTGGGATGCAGAGACTACCCATGGGCAGGGCTCGCATATATTCCACATTTGAGTCCCCTGGTGGAACTGAGCACCCTGGTGGCATGAGCAACCCAGCAGGGCCATGCTCTGTCCTTTGCTTTTGCTCCAGGAATGCTGAGTGTGTGGGATCAGGCTGAGGGCCCCACCTGGTGGTTCTCCAGGGAGCAGCCCCGGGTGCCCCAAGGGTAGAGGCCTGGGAGGAACAGGCCTGGTGTAGAAGGGACAAGCACAGGAAGGGTAGCAGTGTGCCCCCAGGACCCTCTCAGCCCTCCTGTGTCCCCTGCACCCTGCCATGGGCCTGAGAGGTGGGCATGGGGGCTTCCCGCTCCTCTCAGCAGAAGCCCCAGCCTGAGCCGCTCCAGGAACCCACTTTGGATTCTGATTCCCATGGAGGTCTCTTTTGTGGGCAGTGGCCCAGGGCCAGCTTTGGTGGCCGTGGTTAGCAGGGACCATGGCAGGAGGCTGATCTGGGGCCAAGGGTGAGCACTGCACTGAAGCTTACCATGCTCTGCCACAGGGTGAAGACGGCCCTGGCCAAGAAGGAGGAAGCCGTGAGCGGCCTCCGGAGACAGCACGAGGTGGGTACCCATGGTGTGTCCCTTTGGCATCCTGAATCCTGCCTGGGGTGTGGTGGCTCAGGCCTGACTCTGACTTGTGTCACAGGCTGCGGTGAGGCGGGCTGACCACCTGGAGGAGCTACTGGAGCAGCACAGGCGGCCGCCTCTGAGTGCCAAGTGATGCCACCCGCCAGACAAAGACAGGCCAGAGGCGGTGCTGGGCCCTGTGGCTGGTACCCAGGCCGTGTCCACCATGATATGGGGCTGCACGGGGTGAGCAAGTGCTGGGTGGGCGCACCTCTGCCCCACCTTTCTCAGAAAGCCTCTGGTCGGAGTGCCTGCAGCTTTTTACAGTAAAAAAGGTCATAGGTTTTAGTGTTTTGTGTGACCTGCCTTTCTCCTGTGGGCTGGCTTGGGAGTGTGGCCAGGCGTGCATCCCCGTGGTCACAGAACCGGCTCAGCTCCCTCCCTCCCGCCTCCTCACAGCTCCCCCTGTCCAGTACCCTGCGCTGCTCTGGTCTGAGCACAGAGTACCCTTTGTCCCCTGCCTGGCTGGGCAGGAGCTCTCAGATCTCACCCCCTGGAAGGAGCTCCGAGGATCTTCCCCACTCCCGTAGACCCTCGAAGCCCCCAAGCCACTGCTGTGTCCCCATGGCTGGAGAGACTCCAGAGCAAGTGGGCAGCCCTCCCAGGACATCCCCTTCCCCACTGAGGTGTGGCGGTATACAGCCCTCCAGAAAAGCAGACTGGATGGGATGCCATGCGGAGAGCAGCGCTGGCCCATTCCCAAGCATGGAGCACACCATCCCAGAGCCCGCTAAGCGCCCTGAACCTGGCCGTGTGGGCCGTGGGCAGGCTGGAGTGAAGGCTGCAGCCCACACAGATGGAGGCAGAGATGAGGGTTTTCCAGGAAGGCCACATCATCCAAAGATCCTCCCAGCCTCCCCACCGGACAGGCTCATTGTCTGAGCCTCCGTGTCCTCACCTGCAACTGGGTTCCCAGGATCCCGGGAAGATCCCTGTGGAACACAGGTGCTGCTGGCCATGTCTGGGCCTGCTCTGAGGGCCCGCCCTGCAGATCTCACCCACCAAGCCTACGGCTCTGCCCAGTCCCTACCTGGTCACTCCTGGACATGGGGCCATCTCCTGCTCCTTGTCCTGTCTCCAGAGAAGAGCCGGTGTGGTCCCTGATCACAGGCTGAGTTCTGGTGACCAGAGACTGTGAATGGTATAACATCCCTCCATGGCAGAGGGTGCAGGTTTCAGGGCCATTAGCTTCGACCCCAAGTTCAGAGGACACAGCCCAAGTCAGATGTGAACTCAGACAGTGTGAACTGTGCATGAGGCCTGTGCACATGGGGCCAAGGGCAGAAACTGTGGCTTGGCCTGGAAGTGGCCGTTCCAGGCTCTGCAGCCAGAGCACAGACAGATCAGCACAGGACCTCAGTCGCCCTCCGTGCTGCCGGCCCCCACCACCACCTGCGCTGTGGTCCAGCCTTGGCCTGGGCCCCTTCTCACCTGCCTGCAGCCTGCTCTGCTCTGGCAGAGGTTCTGAAGGCCAGTGCCAAGTCCCGGCGGAGACAGGGAAGTGCTAGACGCAAGAGTGAGGGCTGCCGAGGTCTTGGAGGAGAGGCTGCAGGCCTTCAGCCTCGGTCTGGCCCATGCCTCCACCTGGCTCCTGATTTGCAGGTTTCCTGTTGCTTCACTTATTCCTGTGCTCATTCATTTATTCCTGAGTTGGCTCATTCATTCATTCTAGAGTTTATTTAATTTGTTCATCTATTCATTCATTCCTAAGTTCACTTGTTCATTCATCTGTTCGTTTATTTGTCCTTTGTTCACTTCTCATTGATCTGTCCATTCCTTCCTTCACTTTGTTCCTTCCTTCCTTTATTGTGTCATTCCTCAGTTCATCCATCCATTTTTTTCCGAGTCCATTCATTTGTCCAGTCTTTCCTTAGTTTATTCACCTATTCATTCATTCATTCCGACACTCACAGGCGTGTGCCTGACATCCAGGCATTGGCCTCCAACACTCCCACACTTTCTGCCATCAGATCTCTTTGCTGTTGCTATTTTTAAATTCAAGTTTTAGTTGTCACAGTACTTTGTTTGTGACGTTAAGGGTCTGGGCTGAGTTTCTAAAGCTACATGAGCATCTCACGTACCCTGCCTGGATGGGAAGTATGTCCCTAAGAGGCTGGAGTGGGGAAGGCAGGCAAGTGTGACCTGGGGAACAGGACTGAGGTGCCATTTATGCTTCCTGATGATGGCAAGACCAGTCAGGACGGTGGTGGGCTGGACCTGGGCTCTGGGAGTAGCTGTTAGAGAGACCCGGGTCACACCGTGACCTCTCAGCCCTCCAGCGCCTTCTGCTGCAGGTACTTCTAGCACCTGATGGATGAGAAGATAGGGCAGGATGAGGCAGGACTGGGTGTCGGCCAGCAGGACACACTGGGGCTCCCTGTGGCTATGGAGTGGTCTTTACACCATGGCAGAGTGCCTGGAGTCTCCACCACCTCAGGAGCCAGGCTGCTCTGCCAGCTCCATCCCTTTCCCTCTTCGCATGACCACCTCTCCCAGCACCCCCTTGCCTGCCCTGCCCCCGCCAGTTCCTGTCTGTACACCCATAAACACACAGGACCACTGTGTTCATTTGAAGCTGTTTTTCTTCCATTCTCCTGGCACAAGCTGTGTCTGTCTTTGTGGCCTCCTCCTCAAGCCAGCCCCAGTGACATTCCCCACACAGCCCACGGGACTCCTCTCGGGACCGGGGCTGGTCATGTTTCTATTTCTTCTCTGGAATTTTCTCCTTTTTGATCAGTTCAGAAAACTCTGGAGCAAGAAACTGATTCTCCTAAATACTGTTTTGTGATTCCACCCTCCCAGGCAGTCAGTCCTTCAACCTAAAGATGATGAAGGTGCCCCTTTTATGAGGGCCTCGCAGTGTGGGGGACCACCCCACCACCACCACCGGGCCTCTAGGGTGTACAGGGAAGCCAGAGGCACTGATGTTTGCCTTGAGCCAGCCCGTTGGCGGTTGTGCTAGGCCCCTGCCCCGTCTCACAATGACCTGGGTCTCAATGGAGCCCCTGGGGAATTCCCATCAAACCCTGCTGAGCAGGAACCTGTGATCATCCAGCCTTTTTCAGTGGGAAAACAGGACAGAGAGACTGAGGGCTGAGTCCTGAGCAAACCCCCTCCTTTAAGCCTCAGACCACCCACACACTGAGGTTTGGGGCGTTTGCCAGCCCGGGGTGGGTGGTGGTGGTGGTGATGGAGATGGGGCTGTGCAACTTGGGGCAGGCTGAGGGCTGGGCGGTTGACTAATGTACTGGGTGCTGTCCCTGTCACTGCAGGCAGGGCCCAGTGGGGTTCCCTGACTCCCCGCTGTGCTCCCCAACTTCATAGTCAGTCCTTCCATCCCCATCCGGGTCAGCTTCCTGCATCATGGCCTTGTGCTCTTCATTGGTCGGGGGTGGTGGGCACACCACTGGGGATGGTGGACAGGATGCGCCTGGGCCAAGGAGGGCACCAGTCAGTCAGGGATCTGTTGGGCAATGCCTGATGCTTACAAGACACTTGCTCCCTCTCGCTCCCTTACAGACGGGGAAACTGATGCCTGGGAGAGTGTGCCCCTAGCCCTGGGCCCTGGCCCTGGGGCTGGTCAGGCCCCACCTCCAACCAGGCAGGGGCCCAGCCCCTTCCCGACCCTGCTTACTTGATCTCATTCCAGTCAATGAAGCTACGCTTGTCCTTTTCTGGGGTCTGGAAGCCTGGAGGATGACACTTTCCAGCTGCCCTGAGGCCTGGAACTTCCCCCGCATATACTTAAAGAATTTGAGATAGCTGAGGGACCCTGAGACCACCTGGTCGCTGCAGGGTTGTGCATGGGGCCCAGAACCCTGGTGGACAGCACTGCCCTGGGCCCAGGGACCCCACCCACCACAGGTCATGATCTCCGGGGTTCATCATTCCCAAGGACACATGAAAAGTGTCTGCCACCTGAACCTGCAACCAGCGACAGAGCAGCTGGCCCTGTCCTCTCCCACTGGGCAGCCCAGGGCATGCTGTACCATGGTGTCTCATGTCCAAGGGCAGTGGCTCTGTATCCTTGTCTGACAGGGATGTGCCCATGGTCAGTGCCACCTTCTTCATCTGGGAGGAGTAGTCCTCGTCCATCCTGGCCCCAGGGATGGACAGAGAGCTGGCTTATGGAAAGCACACCCTGCCTAGCTGTCGGCCCTATTCCCACTGAATACCACACACCTCAGATGGCGGCGGGGGCGCAGGGTGAGGTTTAAAAGAGAGGCAGAGGCTGAGGGGTTTGCTCAGTACTCAGCTCCTCCACTCTGTGCCTCAGTTTCTCCACTGAGAAAGATAGGATGATTATGGGTTCCTAAGCAGACCCCGAGCCTGTGTGTCACCAGCTCCTGTCGAGGAGGTGTAGCTGTCAGTGTCCCCACTCTGTAGGGAGCCTGTGTCCCACCAGGGCTACCAAGGCCGGCTGGGACTCCAGCCAGACTCCAGCACAAGCAGAGGGGCAAGCAGGTGATCTTGTGGCAGCACCTTATAACCTGCCAGGCTCTTAGATTGTGTCCCCAGGACTGAGTTGGGTTCTTGGGGTGAGAGGCTGTGGGGCTGGCAGGTGTCCGAGGCTCCTTGAACTTTCCTGGAGGTCACAAGGTAGGGGAGCCTTCTGGAACATGCATCCCTGCCAGGAGGGACACTCTAGTGGCCCTTGGTCCCAGTCGGGGCTGGGCAGTGACTGGAGCATTGCTCCCCTCCTCCTGACAGGTCAAAGGTGGCACTCCAGCCCGGGGGGAGCGGGGAGCACCTCCTGCCCTGGGACTCCCCACTGCCTTGTGACCTTGGGATTGATGGGAGATGGTGGGGAAGGAAGGGTGTTTGCACCCTTTGTGGGCCTGGAGCTGGGTCCCTAGCAGTCACTCTGGTGGCTGACACTTGGGGCAGGGTGGGGAGCAGGGTGGTACCCAGCTGGTTGGGGGCACTGAGGCCCACAGGACAGACCCTATCCCCTCATTTTCCTCCCCCTACCCTGCCATCTCAAGATCTGTTTTGGAACACAGGACCCTTGCCTGCCCTTTGAGGTCCTGCCAGGGAACCTGTCACCTGCTGGTATTTTTTCTTTTTGTTTTTGGTACAGGGGACTGAACCCAGGGCTTTGCATATGCTAGGCAAGCACTCTACCACTGAGTTACATTCCCAGGCCTTTTAATTTTGAGTTAAATTCTCACTAAGTTGCCCAGGTTGGCCTTGACTTTATGATTCTCCTGCCTCAACAACTCAAGTAGTTGAGATCATAGGTGTGTGCCACGATGCCCAGCTAACTTGTACCTGCTTTATGGAGGAGAAGCTAAACCGAATTCCAGGCCAAGCCAGGAGTCCACATCCTGTTTGCAGTGCACTGGATGCTGCCTGCCATCCCCCTTCCCACCCCACTCCATCTGGGGTGCACCCCACACAGCAGGGCTGAAGTTGAATGGGAGGCAGAACCTCGGGCTGTTGTTTATTTATAGCTTCTTCATCCAGATATGGGGTGGAGTTTCGCCAGTCCCCTGAGTAAGGCTGTGGTATCCAGCCTGGGGGTGGGGGGGACCTGCCCAGCTCCTGAGGCTGCTCTCAGCACCTGGGAAGGTCCTACTGCTTTTCTCCCTGCAGCGGTCTCTCTTCACTCCCTGCCCCTTCCCTCCTTTGTACCTCCCACCTCCTTGCCCTCCACAACCAGAGCTGGCTGCAGCTTTAAGGCTCACATGTGCCCGGCATTGGCATGTCCTGGATGCTCTTCCTGCCCCTTGACCACTCCAGTCCACGTGACCTTCCTTGGGGGTCAGGGGCTGCCCACAGCATGCAACATCCGCCAGGGGCCACCAAATTCGACACTGAGGTGAGAGGGCTCATGGGCAGGATAGGGGTGATGGGGCATCAGCGTCCCACAGGTGGGAGCTTGGTGTGCCTGTGGAGCCCTTGTATCAGGAGGCCCTGGACCCAGGGGCCTGCCAGCTCCCACCTTGTCCCTATCCAGTATCCAGGGACTGAGCGTCTGAGCAGGTATCAGACTCCCTGCACTGTCTTGACTCAGGGTCACCTCCAAAGACCTATGAGTTGGCAGGAGCCCAAGTTTGCACACGTGCACATGCCTGCAACCCAGGCACACCTGCACACACCAGTGATCCAGACACATGTAGCAGCTTTCAGACCTGGGGAGCCCCCTTTCCCTCCCTACCACTCCTGGGTTTTCCCGGGCTCTCCCAGGCCCAGGACCCTTCATTCCACACAGGAAGACAAAGCCCTGAGCTCCTCTCCAGCTGAGGCAGCTCTGGCTGGCCCAGTGCCACTCCGCCTCCCCTCTCCTGGCAGGGTTTACCTCCGCGTGGCTCTCCTCCGGGGCTCTGGGAATGCAGGGCAGGCTGGCTGCTTCGTGGCTGCGGCGGTTCAGGTTTTATACCTGCGGCTGCTCTGCCTGTTTACATCTTGAGGCTGCAGCTGTTCCCCACTCCCCCTGGGCACCCCAGCCTGGCACTGGCTACCCCACAGGGCTCACTGGCACTTGGCATAGTCACCTTGGGCCAGGCAGACTGACCATCAGAGCATTGCCTGGCCTTGCCAAGCTTCGGGTTGGGGCAGGGAGGAGCAGACAGAACCGGGGAGTGGGTGAGCAAGTGAGGGCTGCCAGACCCAGGACCTTGCCCAAGGTCACAGGGCCAGAACGGGGACTGATCCTCCAGCTGCAGCCATGTGGTGCTGAGCAGGAGGGGCTGGACAGGCCACGGTGCTGGGTAGGGAATGAATGGCGGCAGGGTTGGGCCAGGGGTAGAGTTCCCTTGAGAGGCCGGTGCCATGGCAGGGTGAGGACTGGGCCAGTAGGGGGCCCACAGCTTAGTAAAACTCACAGCTGGTGAGCAGCCGGGGAGGCTCTTGGTGTAGATAAAGGTCATCCACACCACAGCTACCTCCCCAGATCATACTGTGTCCTAGTCAGGGGCAGAGAGATCAGGGGTGGTCCCTGCTGGCTCAGGACACCAGGCACATTGTCACTTCTGCCTGGGACAGGTGGCTTGACCCCTCATGGCACCCAGAGCTTGCCCAGCCTCAGCGGGCTAGTCATGCTGGGGACGGCAGGCTGGGAGGAGGCTCGGAATGGGGTTGTGTGCTGCTGGAGGGACATGGCTTTCTGGCTGGTCCTGGTGGTGGTGTGAGGATTTTGTGCTCACTAATGAAGGTCATGTTTTTTGTGATACATGACCAGTGACACTGACTGTGGTTGAGTGGGCCCTGCCCCATGCCACACTTGAGAGTGTCTCAGGTGACCCTCCAGGCAGGCTCTATCACCCCCTATTCAAGAGACCCTAGAAAGCTGGGAAAATGAATCCCGGTTGTCTTCTCCAGAGAACACTGTGGGGTCCATCCTAGCCAAGAGCAGCTGGGCAGGGGGAACCTCAGGCCTCATGTCAGACACCAGGGAGATGTCCAGGTCAGGACAATGTGGAGACACCGGCTTGTCCCAACAACCCACTTTCCCGAAAAGTGGAGCTATCACAGAGTGTAGCAGCAATTGGAGGCCAGTTCAGTTCTTGCCTGTCTTTGGGCTCTGAGCACCATTGTTTTAACTGGGATGATTGAAATACCCCTAGAACCTAGGCGTGGTGGTGTGGACCTGTGAGCCCAGCACTCTGGGAGGCTGAGGCAAGAAGATCACAAGTTAGAGCCCAGCCTAGGAACTTAGCAACTTAGGAAGACTCTATCTCTAAAAAATAAAATCACTTTTTGGATGAGATGCAGAAATGTTCAATGTAGAAAGTTTGCAATATGCAAAAGAACCCAAAGGAGCAGAAGTCACCTGCAGAAAAATATTTGATGATCAAAGTGTTTGGACTATGTGGGTGCTTTTCCCTCCATGTTATGCTTAGTGCTGTTCTTTTTTGTTGTGGTAAAATACACACAACAGAAAAGGTGTTGTCTTTACCAGTTCTAAGCACACAGTCAGTGGCATTAAGCTCATTCACATTGTGAGGCTGCGGTCCCCACTGCGTGTCTCTAGAACTTTCCCACAGTACCGAACCCTGTCCGCATTACTCACAAATTCCTTCACTCCCTCTCCCGGTCCCTGGAAACCCCCACTCTGTTTTCTGGCTCTAGGAATGAGACAATTCCAGGGACCTCCTGTAGGGGACTTGTACACAGTGTTTGTCCTTTCGCAGCCAGCCTTTATCATTTAGCACAATAGTCTCACGCTTCATCCTGTTGTAGCACATGTCAGATTTCATTTCTCTTGGAGGCTGAATCCTAGTCCATTGTGTGGAGAGACACGTTTTGTTTATCCTCTCATCTGCTGATGGATGCCTGGGTTTTTCCCACCTCTTGGCTATGCGAACACTGCTTGTGTGATCACGGGTGGATTGGCATTTCCTTGAGTCCCTGCTTCCAATTCTTGGGGGGTTCTAGCCAGAAGCGGAATTGCTGTGTCCTATGGTAATTCTGTTTTGAGTTCGCTGAGGAACCATGATACTGTTTTCCACAGTGGCTGCCCCCTTGCGCGTTCCCCCCAGCGGGACACAGGGCTCCAGTTTCTCCACATCCTCACCCACACTTACTATTTTCTGGCTTTTTGATGTAGCCCTTCTGCTGGTGTGAAGGGGTCTCGGTGTGGTTTAGGGTTACACTCCCCTCATGGCTAGTGATGCTGAGTTTTCACATGCTTTCTGGCCATCTGTAGGTCTTCTTTGGGGCCATGTCTATTCTAGTCCCTGCCCACTTTTGAAGAATGTTTGAGCTTTAGGAATTTTTTTTATGGGCCGGGGATTTAGCTCAGTGGATAGAGTGCTTGCCTTGCAAGCATGAGGCCCTGAGTTCAATCCCTGGTACCAAAAAAAAAAAAAAAAAAAAAAGAATTTTTTTTATATTCTTCATATTAATCCCTCCTCGCATAATCAATCAGCAAATATTATCTCTCATTTTTTGGATTGCCGTTTTATCTTGTTGATGTTTTCTCGTGCTGCAGAAAAATGTTAAAATTCTCGGGAAGTCAAGTGCGTCTTTTTTTTTCTCTTGTTGCTTGTATCTTTGTTGTCATGTCCGAGAGATCATTGCTGAGTCCAATGTGATAAAGATCCTAAGTTTCCTTCTAACAGTTGTATGGCTTTTGGTCTTATGTTTAGGCACTGTGTGAGCTAAGAATCTAGCTTCATTTTCTTGCACTTGGGCTGGGGATTTAGCTCAGTGGTTAGAGTGTTTGCCTTGCAAACACAAGGCCCTGAGTTTGATCCCCAGCACCAAAAAAAAAAAAAAAGAAAGAAAGAAATCTTGCACTTGGACATCTACTTTTCCTGGAACCATTTGTTTAAAAAAAAAAAATCTATCTTCTCTTCCCCAGTGAATGGTCTTCACATCCTTGTCAAAAATCAATTTGGTTATATATGCAGGAGACTCTCTCTGTATTCTACCCCACAGGTCTGTATGTCTGTGTGTGTCACTGCCACACTGTTCCCATTACTGTAGCTTTGTAATAAGTTCTTAAGTCAGGAGGTGTGAGTCCTCCAGCTTCGATCTTCCTTTTCAAGATGGTTTTGAAAACTCCAGGTTTTTTGAGATTTCATACAAATATGTTTTTTTCTATTTCTTTGTTTTTTTGTTTTTGTTTTTGTTTTGTTTTGTTTTTGGTACCGGGGATTGAACCCAGGGCCCTCTGCTTGTGAGGCAAGCACTCTAACCACTGAGCTAAATCCCCAGCCCGGTTCTTTCTATTTCTGCAAAAGTTATTGCAAGTTAGGGACTGCACTGAATTTGTTGATCACTTGGGCAGTCTTGACTTCTAACATGTGTTGCCATTTGTTTATGTCTTCTTTACCCTGAGCAATGTTTTGTGGTTCTCGTTGGACAATGAGTTACACCTAAATATTTTATTCTTTTTGATGCTATTGATAATTGGAGTTAGTTTTTGCAATTTCCTTTTCAGATTGTTTTTTGTTGGTGTTTACAAATGCAAC
>PVJO010005751.1:0-95416 GCA_004026905.1 Hystrix cristata | reverse complement strand
CTAACCCAATCCAGCTCAACCCAGTCCAACCCAACTCAACTCAACTCAATTGAACCCAACCCGCCATTGAATCAGGAGCCAGGAGCCAGGACCAGCCTCTGCTGACAATTAACTTATGTAGTGGGCAAATATTTCTACCTCCTTGAGGTGCCAATTTCCCCCTCTGGTAAGTGAATGGACTGCATGAACTCTCCCAATCTCTCTTCACAAAGGTTTCTATGGTTTGAACTGTTCCATGCGTGTCCACTTTATAAAAGGGCATTTTAGGTACTTGTTGTACCTTCTAGCCTAAGTGTTCTTGTAAACAAGTGCTGTGGGTTTTTAATACACTTCACATAGTGCCCAGAATGCACAATGAGTGCCCCATTCACAGAGAATACACCTTGTTGATATGTTGGCTCAGTAACAGTTCAAATTATTAATAACCAGGAGTAATGAATAACAATGCCTTAGTCCTTACAGATCATCTTTTGCCCAAAGATATCAAAGTGCAGTTTATGAAAATCCATTTTAATGAAATATTAAGCAGTTTCTATTTCTCCTGACCCAACAGATATATAAGGTCTCTATTTTCCTCCCTGCATATCCCCTATTTATAGATGGTAAATGTTATCATATATTATACATCTTTATGACTTTCTCAATGCTTCTGTGAGTTTAGAATCACCTTTCATATGTTTTCTGATCAAATTCCCTGAGATGGATTCTTGGCATCCAGTGTGGGCATTACAAGGTAAGGGGTTGGATGTGTGGGAAATGATGCCAGGAAATTGGTTTTATTCCCTATTCTTTGCCGACTCACTGAATGACTGCAGGCAAATCGATAAACCTTAGATACTTTGGTTTCTCCTTCAGGAAAATAAAATCGATAATAGGCTTGCAGATAGACATTAAGTTTACCAGCCCTCTCTGCTGGCTCCAATACCTGCACAAGAGCCAGACCAAATGCTGGAGTAGAAGCCAAGTCACAAGTAACAAGGGACTTTAGACGACCGGGAGGGTTCAAGTTCAAAAAGTCATTGACTCCAGAATGCCACCATGAGACCAAAAACTTCCAGGCTATAACTCTGCAGTCAGGTGTGCATAAAGCTGAGAAAACCAGCAGATTGTGGACATATATTAAACCCAGATAGGCATATATCAGAAATGATTGAATTTTAACATCTGCATTAAAAGCTGGAGGTTGGAGTTGATATACATTTTTATTCATTAAAAAAGATATTAATATGGCTCTTTACTACACAAAAGGAGATAAGGAGTATGTTCAAGGTGACCCTACTTTCTGGGGATAGTGCTGATTATGTTGTAATTATTAAATGCATGCATGCGTGTGTATTTCTTTAAAAAGAAGCTATATTGAACAGAAGATTTCTTCTAATGCATCTTTCCAAAGCAAGTTGAAAAAAACAATTCAGGGCACAAAGTGGTTTGGCTAATCCATTTGGTCCCTCACTGAATTCTGAACATAATCCAACAATTTCCAACTGATTCTCCAGCCCTTTGTTTTATTTTCAGTAAGACAGAATCTAAAAAGCAGCAGCGTTTCATGGATTTTCTGATTTGTACCTCTGGGGGAGGGGGCAGCAGCCAAGCAAAGTGGCTGCTACCTGACATCCCAGTTCGGTTGCTATCTATCCCCCGACCCTGTTGAGGAAAAGATAATGGGCACGTGGTGACCAGCCCACGGGTCCAGAGGCAGAGACTGTGCGGACTATATACACCAGTGCAAAATAAAAATGTGTTTCTTATATGCGAAATACGAAATATCTAACGAGCTAGCGTTGCTGACGTTTTTTGAGGTCATCTCTCCCCTTTCTCGCTCAGGTTTAGTCACGGCCACCTCTCCTTTGCTGACCCTTCCTGTGTCTTCAAAGGACACACAGTGACTTGGGCCCTGCTGGGAGCAGTGCTCACGGCAGCCTGCCTGCCCAGGGCCTGGGCGGGGGGCTTCCTGCCCAGCCGTGGTCCCTTTGCTGTACACCATTAATCTTTGCTATCAGCACCCAGGTGTCCAGGGCAGCTGAGGTGCTTCGCGTCATCACGTCTCTACTGGGGCCAAAGTCTCTTTGGCGCAGAGACACCGCACAGGGTCAGGCATCGCACGGCTGTGTAACCTTCCTAAATGACGAGGACCTAGTGGTCGGCAGACAGGTCCCACCTCCCATGCGCCGTGTCCCATGTGAGTACAGCTTCTGTATTCTGCCTGCACACGCCTGTCTCTGTGCTACCTGTGGTGTGACCTACTGTTTACTTCTATCTCACTCTAAATACGTGAACCCCTCCAGCTCCAGGGACTGCAAAGAAAGCAGGAAAAATTTTCAAAGACAACATTGTGCTGGAGCCCTGAGGTAGAAATTGTGCATGAGATGTTCTTCGCCTTTCTTTTAAATAAATATTTCTCTCCACTAATAAATGTTTCATTGCATCCAAACTTCGCCTTTACAATCGACTTGGCACAGACACCCGAGGAGGAGGAGAACAAAGCAGGCGAAGAGGAAGGGTGGCGGGAACGCTGGGCAGAAACTGGGGAAGCCACCATCGTGGTGTAAAAATGAGTCTCAGAAATTACTGCGCCACCTCATCCCGGTGCCAGACCAAGAGCCTGCTGCCCTCCGCCCCCTCCCTTGCCTCTTCTCTAAAACCAGCCGCCGGGTCTGCACGTAAAAATAAATTGTTAATCAATGCACGCCACCCCGTTTAATTAATTTGTTGCACCAAACAGGCAAGGCGGGGGTAGGGGCTGCTGTGCTGGGAGAAAACGATGTTGAGGTAATGGACTTTTCCCCTCCCTGTTGGTAAATCATGGTTCTGACATTTCTCTCTTAAAGCTCCCCCTTAAAGACTATAAAAAAAAATTTTTTTTAAAGCTGCCTTCATTCTAGTGGATGTGGGAATTTAGCCAGATAAAATCAGAAAGGGTGTGTGTGTGTAAGGGACACACAAATGAGAGGGAGAGAGAGCGAGAGCGAGAGAGAGCAAGAGAGGGAGAGAGAGAGAGGGAGAGGCTCAGGGAGGGTGGGGATGCAGGCAAGGCGAAGAGGCGCCCTCACAGCCAAGTGTGCCTTTCTGACTATGATGACCTCTGCTCTCCTCCTCCTTCTCTTTCGGGCTGTTTTTGCCATCAGACAGAGGAGCAGGCGGTCCTTTCTGGGGGGAGAGTGGAGGTGGGTGGGATGCGTACATCCCATCTGTGAGCGCCTTGTGGGCCGCTAGATTTAATGCAGGATTATGTTACCCCCATGGAGACGCTGAGCCCTGGAACACAGCCTACTAACAGGATTAGGGTTTCAGGATTCGAGACAGGAAAGCATCAGGAGAGGAGGGGATGAGGGCAGCCAGGGACTGGGGCTGGGGAAGAGGCTCGCACAGCAGGGCGTGGCTGGGAAAGGCCCAGCCATGTCCCTCAGAGAAGCTGGAGGGAGAAACGTGGCCCCAGCACACCTGAAAACGTCCCTAACACTGATGTTTGGAGTGGTTTTTTTTGTCTTTTTTGGTTTTTTTTGAAAGATGGAGCCTCTATCTCCCCAGTGGGCAGAAGAGAGCCACAAACTAGGGAATGAGGTTCTGGAGCACTTTTGCTGCCCACATGCGTCATCTGGGGAAAAGTTTTAGCAACTGCAGAGCGGGGACTGGTGACAGCGGAGAATGTGACAGTCCACTACGCGAGGCCTTGCCTTCCATGCTTATTTGGCTTCACCGGGGTTGGCCGAGGGAAGGAAGAGGACACCCAAGTGGAACCCTGGCCCCTGCACCCCTTTCTCTTGTCCTTTCCCTCTGCGCACAGCCTTGCCCTGGAGCACCGGGAACTTGGCTATAGGCCTGTCGCCCAGGTAGGCATGTTCGGCTCTTGGAGATGCTTCCCCACCCACTGGTGCTGGGGGAAGCCAGCCACAGGAGCCCAGCAGAGAAAAGGCCTGAGCATATGCACAGTGAAATTGCCCCTCAAGCTTCCTAAGTGCAGAGACTAACGAATGGTCCAAGCTCATCCCATGGCGCATGGATAAGACTTAATTACCCAGCATGCTGGATCCTTCTCTGTTACCGAGGAGGGGCGCAGTTAAACTGAGAGACTTGAACTGGGAGAGGGTATGAGCCCTCTTCAGAGCACACACAACATGACTGACGGTGCAATCTCATCCATGACTTCCGAAGGCCGAGACCGCTACTCGCTTGTGGTTTGAATTGTGGCCCTCAGCTTTACACAATAAAATGACTACTGCAAAAAGAATAAGGGCAAGCCAGGCATCCGCTAGGAGCTTCAAGAGAAGTTCTTCCTGAAAACTCAAATTATCAACTAGAGGAGTAATTGCATCCCTAAGAGAAGAATGGGGCTAGGACAGATGACATTTATCTAAAGCAGCCCAAATGCAGGCCTATGACTTATCATGGTCCCTTCTGGGCCTATGGTTTTAGAAGAAGCAGGTGGTAGCCCACAGGGCCTGTTCCTCCTTAAAATGACAACTCTCTTCTGCTCAAAGAGCTTTGTGGGTGTAACACGCTGATTGTGTCTGCAGAGAGCCTTCCTTCCAAGGATCTCCAGGTGTGCTGGGTGGATGGAGCCGCCGAGGTGTGGAGCCGGGAAGAAAAATGTCCACGGTCACAAGTGCATCATCCCTGAAGATAATGTGTTCTTCTAACTCTAGCTATCTGATTTAGGGATTTGGTTTTCAGACACTCTCCTTCAAAGTCTCTGATTTTAAAATGATTTGTTTTAATTTAGAAAATAAATATAGGACAAAGGAGTTTTGAAGTGGGGTGTTTATTTGTTTTGAAGGGACGTGCGGCCAAATCAAACAGACAACAGCTTCTTTCAACTCTCTATCCTCGTGACTGCAGTGGAGCCCAAATACCACCACGCTGAGCCTAGCGTGCCAAGCCGTGTGGCCCATGCACCGCTCCTCTGTGGGCCTCCTTCAGAATACCAGCCTCCGGGAAAATGCATGCCCCCGGGCCCTTAGAGTAAACAACTAGGAAGCCGATTTCCCTCTGGATGCAAGATGAGAGCAAGGCCTGGGGTAGGCTGTTGCCAGAGCGACACCAGGACTCCACGATTTCACTGTCCCGCTCAAGCTGCTTGGTCCCTGAGACTTTTGGTCCCACAGCTTGTGAAATTCTGAAGCAGTTAGTTGGTGGCTGAGTGGTCCCTGAGCCCGCTGGAGGGCATCACTGCGTGCATACTGTGAGCTTAGAGCAGTGATGGTGATACCAACAGCCCACTGCGGCACCCGTGCCGTGGGCCCGCCAACCCAGGCTTAGGCCACTCCTGCTGCTCTTCGTGGGGTGCTTCTGAAAACTCAGGGCCCAAGTTTTTTCTCTGTCTTCACCCTTCCATCCTCAATCCGTTCATCACGGTGGACAGAACTCTCCTTTGTCCCTATCTTGTTTCCAAATAGGCGAACACAGCTCAGTAACACCATGACTAAGGAGAACAAGGTAACCTGAGCTGTGTCAACACTGACCAAATAAGGAAGAATTCTGCTGAGACTTGTGAGGGGAGCAGCCTGGGTCTGGCTCCCCCTCTGGCGCAGCCTCAGGGGATTGGAATCTCAGGGGAGGCCTTGACGTGCCTTTGAGCGCCTCCACGCACCTCTCCGGCCATGTGTACACAGCTGTGCCCAAAATCACACGCGCACACACGAACCTTCTACCACTGCATTGACCAAACCGTGTCTAAGTTTGGGATATTACTCACACAGCTGGGATGAGAGCGCTGCCTGTGGTTAAGCCATAAATATGAATAAGGAGGGCCTGCCCTATATGAAAATCATAGGTTCCATATTTACGGCATGTGGAACTGGATAAGGATTTGGGGATGTGCTGTGCATATGGCCTGCGTGACTGCACTGTATTTCCAGAAGGATCCTTGCAACCCCCAGCAACAGCCTGATTGACTTTCTCTTAGGCAAACTCATGAATACCTGTTGGATGGAAAAGACTAAGAAGGAGGGAGGCTGGAAAAGAATTCCTTATTTTTCCTTCCTTGCTGACAGCAAGAAGAAAGTCATTTCCCCATACAGTGAGACCATGCCTTGCCCAGCATGGGCCCAAATTGCAAATAATGTTTTGCAAGGATACAGCACAGCCATCCCTCACCACCTTAAGCACTCATTAATCTTGTTTTTCTCTGATTTTCCCAATCCCCTGGTCTCTGATACACTGCATTGGTGTAGACAGTGACTAAGGAATCGAAATTGAGTTTCCAAATTTTGGGCCCAAATGTCATAATCCCCACTTCGCTCCCTGCGTGCTTGGAAGAAGTTTGCAGACCTTTTGAGCTGGCTGCTGGGCCGCTGCATCCCTTTCTGCTTTGCTTTTCCTTAGGTCTTGCTTTCAAGCCCACCACTTAGCACCAGTTAGCTTGGCACAGTTCCCAGCGTCCAGAGGCCACAAAGAGAAAGTCAGTGGTAACACCAGCATAGATGAAACCTTCCCCCACTGCCCCATGTCTCCTCTCCACCCTGCCTCCTCCTTCATGGCGTCGAATCAAACTGTGGTGGACTTGACAAATCTATTTGGCATGGTTCACTCAACTATTTCAACCCCGACAGCCAGAAAGAGCTGTACAAATGCACCACAAACAGTGTGGAATCTGCCATTAAATACAGATATCTGGGGGGAGATCTGCTAATGAACAGGCAGCAGGGGGCACCTTGCAGGGGAGGATAGGCAAGGCCTGCGGGCTGCCCCCACATGCACAGTAGGATGAGGAGGTGAGGAGCAGGGTGAGGCCTAATTGGCAGGCTTTCCATTTTCCTGCTTATTAAGTACCAGGAAGATGCATTTCTAATGGGGGTTTTGCCTCTGCCTTGCTTCCTTTATTTGGAGAAGACTAATTCTCTAAAACAAAAACTAAAACTGCAAGTTACCCGGTCAGTTACTCGGGGAAAGAAATTGAACCAAGGGTGGGAGGAGGAGGCAAAGAGAGGGGAATGTATTCAATAGGCGAAGTTGAGAGGGATGATGCTAAAGCCCAGAAAGCTACATTCAGTTCCCAGGAATATCTTCCCTGCAGAATGGATACAGGGATAAAGCGAGAGAGGAGAGCATTCTATCAAAATGTGCAGTGCTAAGGTATTTCCAAAAGCAGATTTCCTACAAATGGTGTTTTAAATAGCATCTCGGTCCATCTGTGTGCTTTTAAAATCAGCTTATGCTACAGTATCCCTCTAGCCAGGGCTGCTCAGTCATGGACCTGGACAGGGAGACGGTCAGGTGAGCCTCATTCCTCTGGCTGGCACTTGCCCATGGCTGAGATTCTGGGTTCCACTAGTTTCTTATCAAAAAGCTGGGTACAGAAAGAAGGTGCAAGTGGGGTGGAATGAGGACATGCAGTCCTGGATCTGCCTGCACCCATTCCCATTTTGCTTGCCATTCCCCGCTGATGTCTGGCTACTCTTCCTGAACCCAAGTCAGGGGGAAACAAGACTGGCCCCACACGTCAAGTGGGGGGGTGTCTTGTCATTGCTAAGCACCTTACTTTCCCTGCTGGGGAAATGGAGAAATTGTATGTGCCGTGTGTGTGCGTGTGCGTGTGCGTGTGCGTGTGTGTGTGTGTGTGTGTGTGCGTGCGTGAGACAGAGAGGGAGAGAGTGAAGAGAGAGAGGAGAGATACCTGGTAATATCTAGAAACCATGATTTTCACATGAATGTTGCCATGTTACTATGGCGATTTTAATTAAAAAAAAAAACAACCCACTCCTTTAGAAATGCACATTTCCTGAGTAAGACTGCCAACATTAAAGTTCAGGATTTTCTGAGTCTAAGGCTTCCAGTTGTACCAGCAGTCGTACCTCAATCTGCCTCGGGACATTGAGAGGAGCTGAAGAGATTCCCTTGGCCACACGTGCCTTATTTTGTGAATTCAGAACCAGACGGCCCAAGGCCTAGTGGGACTGTGGCCCTAAAGAGGAAGAGACTCCGCTGCTCACCCCCAGCTCCCTTCCCAGGAAGGAGCAGAGGCCTCTGGGAATCTCCAGGACATCACATGCCTTCCTAACCTGAGAATAAGCCACAGTCTGCAGGGCCACCACAGTCTGTGCTCCATCCCACCCCGTCCCTACCCAGGTGACACTGGCTGCTTCCACCAAGCGTTCTCCACACCTAGTGTGTGGTATGACTAGCACGTTGCCAGCTGCAGACTCAGAACGCCACGTGTTTTAAGAAAGCCGGGTGGCGACACTCATCCGTATGGACACCAAAAGCCCCACGTAACCCATGCAGACCACGTGTCCCAAAGCCGCAGACACGGAGGGCACCAGCTGAGAGGATTCAATGCCTCGCTGCTTGGCGTGATTGCTGGTTCAGATCCCAGCCCCGATGAACTGAAGTTCGCCTCATTATTTATTGTCCTTTTTTTTTCCTCTGAGCCATTGTGATTCCTTCTCAGGATTTGTGCCCTTTCATTTCCAGACCTCGGTAACTCCTGAACTGCAGCTTCATGTGGTTTTGTGATTGTTAACCCAGCATGGGGAAGGGACTCAGGCCGTAAATGCCGCAAAGGAGCCCTGCGCTGGGAGACGTGGATGGGGGACACGTACTCCCCTTCATCTGTAGTCAGAGAGCACTCTGCAAGCACGCTCTCTCTCTCTCTCTCTCTCTCTCTGCTGTGCAACATGCAGAGCAGCCAGACTGTAAGTGCGGCGATGTTTTCCAATCAGTTTAGCATGAGAAAGAGGATTTTCAGGGTCAGTGTGTCCCTGGCCTCCAGCAATTATTGGAGCCTCAATAAACAAGGGCTTCTCTCCTGTGTAGGATCCACCTGAAGCCCCTGTTGTCTCGTCCCTCCTGCCCCATCCAGCTTGCCGCCGAGGGGGGAAATGATTTACCTTGTGGTTCTTGCCATGCCGGTACACCATCCAGTCTTCACCGTTAGTGCTGACCTCCAGCTTGTAGGACTTGACGTAGTAGCCGTTCTGGGTTTCCCTGGAGATGGCGCCCTGTGTCGCAATTGCTGTGAGCATGGTTAGGAAGCGGAGGTCCACCTGGGAAGAGAGGAAGCGAAGAGTAAGGGGACCATCACCCTCAACAGGGGGCAGCATCTGGCTTTTTTCTACAAAGGACACCATTGTCATATTTAGCTCACAATCTGGTCTGTGACTCATGAGATGTATTGGTCATTAGTATCAGTTTGCAATTTCACTGGACAGTTAAACTCAACTCACTTGACACTAAATGGGACACTTTGAAAATATAACTTCGTTATTTTTGCTTTCTTTTTCCTGTTTTGCAAACCTGAATGGCCAGTATTCAGTTTCTCCTAACCACTGAGCATCTAGAATTATGATCCCTCCTTATTAAACTACAGCCTGCCTTGGACTCAGAAAGCAGACCCCATTCCAAAGCAGCAATGAATAGCTAATCCACTCTACTCCAATCCAGCCTAATTCAATCCAGTTCACTTGCAGTGCCCTGGTTACCAAAGTCACAGCTCGTAGCTGCCTCTCATCGCCATGCTGCCTCCCTCCATTGTGTCTGTAGTTGCTCAGGTCACCACGGGGTCAAAGGGCGTGCAGAGCTGCCCAAGCAATTAGGTTGATGCACCATGTGCTGACCTTTTGCTCTACAGAGGAGGATGACCAACAATTTGAGGTGCCTCCTTTTTCACAGTGCAAACCCATTTGGGAGCTGCTGGGTGTTTTTCCTTTGCTGGCCAGGGTGTTTCTTAATGGCAGCATCCATGTGGCCAAAATTTAGCTCCCACACATGGTTAAAACTCAATTTGGCAGGCATTGACTGGCACTTAGTATGTCCGCAGCATTATGAAGTGTGCAGTGCCATCTACATGAATGAGAAACAGGTGGATAGCAATAGGAAAAGTATGTGGTTAAGGACCAAAATCAAGGAGTATAATTAATGGGCTGCCAATGAGAAAAGGGAACTTTCTGGAAGCTCTGGAAGATAAGAAGAATTTTTGGAGAGGTAGAGAGGAGAGACAGTGACAAATGGCCTGAGGGTGGTGCTGTTCCTAAGCAATCTTTCTCCCCTTCCTGTCCCTCACTTGTTAGAGCAGAGGTCACCACGTAGCGTCAGAGCTCTGACAGGCTTGTCAGTGGGTCACACAGCTGTCTGTGTGTGCCATCAAAGCAGATGTTGGTCTGGTACAGACTAGCAGTTTACTACTCTTCCCGTGTTTACTTCTTCCCAGGGGATTAGAACTGGACTCGGCTGCAGTGTGGGGAGATTACTCAATGTGAGCTGCAAGACTTGGGCAGAAGGAAAGCAAACAATAGTCTGAAAAGACGCTGCAGAGCATCTGGGCGACGAGTTTCCTTCCCTGAAGTGACATTTTCCCATGTGTTCCTCTGATAGCTGTGTGCAAAACCTTCCTGGCAGGGCTCCCTCCAAATAGCAAAGATCAGGAGAAGTTGCCTTATTCAGCTACTACCCAACAAGCCTGCCCTTAGGAAAACGACCCCTCAAGTCTCTGCCGCCCCTCCTGTGCCAAGAAGGAGGAAGATCAGCAGCCATACACCAATGTTCCTTGGACACTGACAGGGCAAACAGTACCTGGCCAAACAATTTCTCCCAGACCTGTTCATCACCAGGGTAAGGACAGGGCTCCTCTTACTCATCACTTTATCCCAGCACACAGCACAGTGCCTGGCACAATCTTATCATGCCTCGTACACACACTTGTTAGGGTGATGGATGATTGAATGGGATTCTTAAGTTCACCGTGTTTGTTTTCCTCATGTCCTTTGTCCACTCAGTACACACACACTGCATGCCCCCCGATATCTGAGGAAGTACCTGGAGATACTCCTTGTTGGAATCCAAGTTGGGGGTCCAGCCATTGTCATCACCATGCAGCCGGCTTTGTTGAGGGGTCCACCTTCCGTCAGAATAGGTCGACGAGGCGCTGATCTGCTCATTGGCGATCCGGCCAGACTCCATGCCCAGAGGGACATTGCACTGAAAGTCTGGGGAGCGGAGATGGTCAAGGGCAGAGTTAGGGGATTCAGCCTGAGCCCCCGGGGCCCCCCCAAACACTGCTTCCTTCCAGGGACGAGTCCTTACAGGTGCTCCCTTATCTGAAAGACTAATTATAGGCTCCTATTTTTAAAGCAACCCGACCAGCTCACAGAGCTTGGCCACCCCATAGGGTCTGAAAGAAACTAAATTGGACCTAAAAGAAATTAAGCGATGGATAAATAAGAATCACCACACAAATTAAGAATACAACCTAAAACACAAGAACTGATATCCCAGGTGCAGCTTGGCTGTAGTACAGGTAGACGAGAGATAGATTCGTGGCAGTCTGGGGATGCTGCTCAGTCGCGGTACAACAGCTTTACCCATAAACACCCGGGACGCACTCATGCATCTCTCCTTCATGCAACTGTCTTGCGAGTTCTGGCACAGAAAACAGGCCTTACAAAGCATTAATACCTGTCTCTGGGGGACCTCTCCAGGCATATATGCGTGTCACACTCTATTCCCCTAAACCACCTGTCTGGGCACGCAGACCCAGATGTCGCTCACTCTGGCCTAGTGCCACCTGTTCACCTGCTGTCCTTCCCTGGAAACTGTGGACACTGGTCCATGTCTGCATATGCATCCTTAGGAATTAAGGACCAGTGATTTTTTTTCCTGGTGTCAAACTTGTTCTTTGGCTCTGTGACTGGCCATCTGCAGAACCTGCTACAATTTGCCATACTAATTTTTTATTCTGTTTTTAAATCACACAACCTTCATGAGCTCTTCCACGGAAAAATGAAAGCTAAACTCAGAGCAGAACCCAGAGACTTTCCTGCAGGCCATGTCTACAGTCAAATAGGTGCTGAGACCCTAAGAGCGCTTCTTTCTTCCCTAAAGAGATCATCTGGGCTCCTGAGCAGAAACGGCAGCACATCTGAATGCATGGACAAGGGCAGCAGATTTGAAGACAAGGCTCAGGGCCAGAGACCGCTGGCCTGCACCGTAAGTTCCATGACAGCTGGGGCCAGAGCAACAGTTTTTAAAGCTTTGCACAGCGCCTGGCCTGTAGTAGAAGTCCAAGCAGTTGTATTGTCTAGCCAGGGAAACTCAACCCAAGGTCAGGGAGGCTTAATATCAAAACACATACACAAAGAGACGGAGCTCTAAAATGCCTCAGTTTTGCGACACTGGCTCTGAGGCTTGGAAGGGGAGAAAACTGGTCCTAGACTCAAACATCTTAGATTCTCTGTAGATCATCTTAACTGTTCCCGTTTTCATTCATAGATGAGGGAACTGAGGCTTGGATGGTAGTGAGATTTGTCTGGGAATAACAGTCTCAGAACATACGTGTTTAACTGAGCACCTAGATGGACACTGTTCTTTTCTCAGTAATCTCTGCTGTGAAGAGGATGTGGCTCCTATTCCTTGAGTGCAGGTGCCACAGCAAATTTTGTAGGGTCCCAGCTCTGTCTCCCCCAGAGATCAGCAGTGTTTACCCCTACAGCTCTGATGGGAGAACAGGGCAAAAACCCCCATCTGCCAACTTACTCTCTAGTGGTTCTTGATGCACCAGGTAGTAACGCGCGGAGAAGCCGTCCTTGGCCACCGCCATGTCCGTGTGAAAGGTCAGGGAAAGGATCCCTGTTGATGAGCGGAGTTCAGATGGTGTTTTGGTCCCACAGTATTTGCCGATCAGGGGGCCGACTGGACACACAAGACAAAGACAAGGCAGAGGAAATGGAAACATCAGACTTGATTTTCAGTACCTTCTCCCCTCCCATTGGTGTGTGTCATCCCACTGCTTTGCACGCACGGACATAAACCCAAAGGTGCGCTTTAAGAAGAATGCCAAATGGTTCTCTTGCACGTTAAAAAATACTTTCATGATGTGGCTTTATTCTGTTCTCACAGCCCTGGGAGATGCACCAGAAAGCTATCATCACAATACCCGTCCTTCGGAAGAAGAAATTGAGTTCCAGAGGGGTTATGATGTGACGTTTCCTTGTTCACACTGCTAGGAAATAGCAGAGAGGGACCCAAAACTTAGCCTCCCAATTAAATCTTGTGCTTTGCTCAGTAGATTAAATTGTTCTTGCTTCGTCAGCAAGTCTCCCTTGCATTGGAAAATATTTAGAATAACTACAAATTGAACGATTCTTTTCCTTTCCAGTATTGACTCTACCCAAGATCTCTGTTGGTCTTTGCCTGAGATTTTCAGATTTCTTGTAGCTTTGAGTCATGTGCCTTTTCAGCATCTACTACTACATTAATAATAACATTCTAGTAATAATAATAATGGCGATAGCAGCCAGCTTACGCAGCCAAGACACAGGTAACCGAATAAGTAGGTTTGTAAGGCTGCACAGGGTTCGAGCCCAGCCTGTCTGGCTCCAGAGTCCTTCTCATCGGTCACACAATTTGGCCACTGAGTCATTTCCTATCCTGACAACTTGGAGTCAAAAAAGGTACCACCCAAAGGACTTTTCATCTTCTCAGTCTAAAGAAAATATCTCCAAGAAAACAGACCACCTTTTTGTAATTTCTCTCAAACCAACCCTTAGAGAAAAAGAAGAAGAGAAAGTCATTATGGCTCCCAGGAGAACCCTGGGGAGCTTGGAAGACTTTGTTCTCCTTTTTGTAATTACTAAAGCAATTCACAGACGCTGGCCAAGGGACTAAGTGCCTTGTGACAGTGACGTCGTCACTCACCGTGTGGAATGCCATCCCAGATGTCCAGCCAATCGTATTTGCAGTCTCCCTCTCCCACCTGCAAAGGGTCATGCTCCAGGTCAAAGATTAGGAACTGCAGGACGATCTCCATCTTGGGTTTGGCCAGGATGGTAAAGGTGCAGTCCAAGTTATGTGGGTACTTTTCAGGAAACCCAGGAGATTCGATGGTCCCGTTGGGGCTGGTGAAGTTTTTAGAACAGTCTTCAGAGCCTGGGTACCAAAGAGAGCTGCGGCATTAGGAAAAAGAAGGCTTTCTTTGACGCCCTTGCTGCATGGGTTATTTAAATGTTTGGGCCCCAGTTCCCCTACTCATGAGGTTTTTGTATTTACTCAAGGGCCTGTGGAGCAACATACATACTCTCCTTATCCACATTTCAAGCCCTCAAGCCAGCCCCTCTTCAGGAGAGAAATTAGGGAGGCCCAGTAGGCACGCTCTACATACTAGAGTAAGAGCAGTGATTGAGGAATGTGGGGCTAGGGGAGTGGAGAGAAGGGAGGGAGGGAAAGAGAGAGAGAGCGAGATCTTGCAAAGGGGAACAGAGTCTTCTTTCTGAATCACTCAGCTGCTCACTCCAGAAATGTAAGTTATTTCGATCCTTAAGGAAGGCTTGCTGGTTGCCAGCAGGGAAAACAATGTTACCCCTTATTTATTGGTGACCTCAACACTATCCCCTATTGTACCACAGTCAGCTAAGTGCCCCTTCTCCCTCCGAGACCCAAGGTGCCTCAGGGGAGGGGCAAAGGGGAGCCTGGGTCTCATTCATGTCGTGACTATATTAAAACGAGCTGCTCTGTAGTGGCCAGACAATTAACAATCGGGGTTTTTTAGCCGGTGGATGGCAGCGGGGTGCTGGGGATGTTAAAGGCCGCTCCAGCAGCAAGTTTGGAAAAAGACAGCAGTGTGCTGACATTTGGAAGGCTTCTGGTTCCTCTGTGGTGGGGATGGCCTTGTTTCTTTCCTGTGCTCTGTGTCTGCTTTCTGGGGACGCTCAGGGGCGTCCTGGCTAACTGCCGCACACATTGATTAACAGCCTGGTGGGAGCTCGGACAGCCGCAGGAGCTCCTAAGGGGGTCGCAGCCACCATCTCTCCCACTGCCTCTAGGTGGAGTGCTGTTCAAAGAGCCCTAGAACAACACTCCGCCTCCCCAGCCCTTACCCAGCCACCATTTGTCAGGGCAGAAGCCTGTGAAGATCCTGGGTGCACGTAGACCCAGGACCATAGATACGTACAGAGCAAGAGTGGGTGCACGCTGCTGCAGTGTATGTAAAAGCTGCATTTGGTACGTTCAGATTTTAAAATAAGAAAAGGAAGCAGGATTTATGAAGAGGATAATAGACACTCTAAGTACGAAGGGAAAAAACACCAAATTCTCAATAAGCCGGGTGTTTACTGGCAGGAAGTGTCCTCTGGGGTTCACGCTGAAATCTAACTATGTGATGTCAATACGCTGATCTTAGCCCGCAGCGATGTCTTTATCTGCAGCTCCTGTGGAGCAGGCCCCTCTGCAAGTCTTTTTGTGGATGATGGCTTTCTGGAAAGCTGCAGATGTCTGACTTGGAAAAGGTGCCATGCAAATACGTGTGTGTGGTGGGGGGGCGGGGCGCTGCTGCAAATGTCTTTAGCCCAGACAGGACAGGAAATTCCAATATCTCCCACCTGTCCATCTATCACCTCCTCTTTCTCCCATGCTGCACCTCGGCAGCGTGTGAACTGCTGACATGTGAGGCAGAAGCAGACCTCTGTGGGTTCTCTGGAAGCTCTAAGTGCTGCGCCCCAGAGGCTCTGTGCTCCATCATCCAGAGGGCTGGCCCAGAGCTGTGAGAGGGCAGGTGGGCCGGAGAGAGGAGAGCGGGTGGCCTCCCCAGCTCTGTTTAATGTTGGGCGGAGTCCTGAGGGCCTCCTCAGTGGGCAGAGAGGATGCAATTTGACAAAGCCAACTCAGCTGGCAGGTCTTCAGGGGGCCAAGAGGCATTTTTGAAAAGGTTAGAGTTTGTGGCTGCTATGCAGTCTTCTCCACATGGGCCACTTAGGGAGCCTCCCACAGGGCTGGGTGGAAATTAACAACTGGCCAGAGAGTAGAAAAGGCATCCCGCATTTGCTCTTAGAGTTTGTCCTATTGTTATTCCCTCGGAATGCAAAAGAGTCTTCGCAGAGCAGCCCCACCCTGGGAGAGGGGGAATTCAGGGTGGGCTCTTCCTTCCGTCCTCTCACTGAAGGGCTTCCACAGTGGCTATCTGCTGAGTTCAGGACAGGCCTGGAGAATGTGACATTAGATTCTAAGCCAGCCACAGTTTCCAGGGTTCTGCTTTCCTAGAAGGAATTTTTCAGCCTTAGGTACTTAATGACAAATTGTTATATTCTTCAGGAAAACTTTTTCTAATTTTGTCATTTTTATGCAGAAAAAATTAAAACTATTAAAACCATATATTTGTCTCTGATTGTGCCACAGTCAAAATGTCAGGAAGGCTGATGAGCCCCAGAAAAAGACAAAAGATGAGACTTGCAGAAATCTGCCTAATCCAAGATCCGTTTCTGTGATGCATTATGAGGATAAAGTTTAAAAAGTAACTCAGTCGACAAATACTCGTGGGTGCTCAATGCTTCCTCACGGAAGCTGGGAATTTGGGTTGCGGTGAATGATTTCATAGCAAAGAACTCTGGCATGGAAGAACAACCACTGCGTGTTTTCCAATGTAAATTTTATAGTAACTTTGCAAGCGGAAGAGTCTACACCTATAAAGATATGAAACCGTGGTGGGCTTATCCGAAGCTGGCCTTGGCTTGACTACAGAAGCTGAACGTAGGTCCTAATGTGGGGAGTGAGTGAGGGCAGTGGGTACTTTAGGTTTTCCTTGTCTGCAAATGACCCTAGAAATCGTAGTTTCAGAAATACCGCTAGTCACCCGGCAAGAAAACCTGGTTTTGAACTCTATTCAGAGAAACATCAGAAAAAAAAAAAAAGAAAACCAAAACACATTTCTGCTGTTTCCAATGTTACTTTTGAAGTTACTTCAGAATTCCTTTCTCTACACGGCTGAGGATTGGGTGACTTGAGCCCTTTATTGGTGGACGGGCTGATAACACGCGCAGGATCTTTTCTACCTCCTGCACGCAGATGTGAACCTTCCACTCCAGCCACATGCCCTGTCTATCTCTGCACTGTGGTTTCCCACCACTCAGTGTAACAGCCTTGCCGAAGACAGGCTGCCAGAGCCCTCTGTGCGGCCGCTGTGTATCTGTGTTTACAGTCTCCCCCGCTCTCTTTTTATGTGTCCGGCTAGCAAACATAGCTGCGTTTGTTTGGATTTCTTCAGCAAGTCCACCCATTTCTTTCATGTTCTGTGGATGACGTAAACTTTGTATATTTTCTCTCAGAACTGCAACCGTGGAAACACGGGTATAAGGAGTGGCACCAGAAGAATGCTCATCTTGTTAAACTTCTTAGTTTTGGGTTTTGCATCCTCATGCATGTATGAGTTTCATACATGGCTGACTTCCATGCTAAGAGCTTTCCTTCCAGATGGGCACAATGGCAGGTCTGAGTGGCCCTGAGAAGGCGCTCATCTCCTTTCATTCCTGTTCTCAGGAGGTGCCTGCTGGGAGGGTGATCACCGCAGTAACCCCGGTGCTTGACACGGGCTGCCTCGGTGCTCCCCGCCAAGCCACCTACCTCCCTTGGCCGGCACCACTGTTTCTAGGCAGTTTGCAGACTTGTCGCTTCATTCAAAATTCTACTTCAGCATGTCATCAAAACGGCAGCGTTGAATTATGATATCCTCTTGTGTGCTTTATCTTTTAATATCCTCCTTTCGAATGTGCGTGATGGATGCAGTCACACTTCCCTCACTTGGTAGCCTTCTGGAGAAGGTGGCACCTCGCCTTGTGAAACGCTCACTCGGAGGGGAGAGACCTGAGATGAGTTTTCGTGGCTGCTCAGGCTTGTTCCGACTTCCGCCTGGCCAGCTCCCTGGAAGATCTCGCTTGGCCAGCACAGTGGAGCCAAGTGACAAATCTGGCACTGGGGACCTTGCTAAGTGATCGACTCTAGAGAGCCCCTTGATTGGTCCCATTTTCTACCCATAGCGTGTTAACCGCACCTTCACCTAGCACTCAGTTTACACAGACGTTACACACTTGTCTGCCCTCCTAGAAGAAGGCAAACACTGTTGTATTCCTTTTCTCTCCCTCTCCCCACCGCTCCTTTTGGAGCTTCGGGGTATGTGGATCAGTCTGCTAAGGGCCCTCAAGCGTCACACACAGGTCTTATACACATTGTGACTTCACTGTGGCCAGAATCATGAAAATTCATGACAGATGGACCATTCTGGGACCTGCACCCCGTGACAGCTCGGGCTCCCACACTGGCAAGACACAGTTCTGATGACTCGTCCCCTTCAATTAATTCCATCCTCTCAGGCCGGCCAATCCGACAAATATTTAGACAGAGTGGATATAAAAAGTGCTTTCAGCAGCTACTACTTCCTTTCAAGAACTGTTTAACGAAAACGAAAATATATATGAATAGTTCCCCTCACACTGAACTCAACAGGCGCCGGCCGTGGGCCTCTCGATGACAGGGCTGCCAGCTTCGCCTTGCACCAGACTCCATCCACGAGTCGTAAGACGCAGGCTCTGCTGAGGAGAGGCCCTCGGAGATGGGAGATGGGGCGGGAGGTCTGTGGCGGGGAGCAGGCCAGACGCAGGAGGACGGGAGGACCGAGGGCCACCCGTCAGAGAGCATTCTGTGAATGGAAGTCTGTCCTTGGTCATGAAAATTCACGCTGGTCCACGAGCTCAGTCCTGGAGGAGTCTAAGGGGACCTACTCCTGTCGGGCAGTCAACTCCTCGGCCCTCTTCTGCCATCTTTGGACTGCTTGTTTTCAGGGAGTCTGAGTCTCGGGGGCAGAGAAGTAAGGGTCGGCTGGGCAGAGGTGGTAGGACGGATGGCCAAGGGTAATTTCTAGGAGCCATATTTTAATTGGAAAGCTACAGGATGACCCCATGTAGGGGGATTGGGGGAGATTTCGAGCCCCTGAGCAATGAAAAGGTCATATCCTCCCACTCCATGCGACTCCAAATAAAGTCAACATCAAACCATGAAGTAACTGGGGGGAAGTTCAACCAAGTTTTGTTTTTTCCCAAGAAGGTTAGTTTGATTAAGTGTGCGTGCGCGCGCACACACACACACAGACACACACACACACAGACACACACACACACAATGGGATTCTTTCCAAAAGCGCTTTCCATTTATTTGGAGCCTCATACTCTCTGGTGCTTGCTTAGTCGGCCCCCTCCCGTTGCACCGCGGCCAGAGCCAGCCTTCAATCTCGGCCACCTCGCGGCCACCCCCAGCCTCTTTTCCCAGGAGGAAGCCACAGACCTGCCTGTCGCTGCCCTCCTCCTGCCACCGGCTCCCGCCTCTACCTGTCTTGAAGATCTCGTAGCGCAGGGAGAAGCCTGCCCCCTGCCGGGCGTAGTCGGAGGTGAACTTGATGTAGAGCACGGAGCCCGAGGAGACGATGGTGGGCGGCGCGATGTTCCCGCAGTGCTTGCCCAGGAGATCTGCGGACTCGCTGTCCCCGTCCCGGATCTCGATGAAGTCGTACCTGGGCGGGGACGGAGAAGGGTCGGAAAGCTGCTCCGGCGCTCGCCATCGCTCGCAGGGAGCTCGGCGGCGCACACCGAGCGGTGGGCGGGAGGCCTTACTTCTTGCCTACATAAGGGTGACAGCGTCATGCCAAGACCTCCAAGCCAACACTGCTTCCCTAGCACCGTTTTTATCTCCATTACGATCTCTCTGAACCTTGGTCCCCCCTTAGCTGCCTCCTTGCGCGTTGCCCCTTCGCCCCTCTGAGCATCAGTGTCCTCATCTGCAGAGTATCCCCTCCAGAAGTTTGGGGTGGAGGTAGAATAAAGATATGTATACAGTATACACGCTGCAGATTTTTAGAGAGATATTATCTTCCCTTGAGAGTACGGAAGACTCCCCACACTGCCTTAGCTGACTCTGCAAAGTGTCTAGCCGCCACCACGCTTGAAGGGAATCAGCACCATGTTAGACAAAGCTACAGAAGCCATTCTCCATCCCCGGGGACTGCACATCTATTAGCCCCAGCAAGAGGCGGGCGGGTGCCCTCCCTGCGCAGGCCCGTGAGCCTTTCCAACAGAGGGGAGGTGGGGCTCTGGGTGGTGCTGGCCGGCTCCCTGGCGGCTGCGCACACACTGTCCCACTTTGTCTTCACAGATGCACACTTCACCATGGCACATGCTCTGCAACACTCCCAGTGCCCGTGGTGTTCCTTTCCACGATCCAAGTTAATCTTTTTGTCACACCTGCTAAGGTGGGAGATTTCTTCCCCACTGGCTCCCTTCAAATTGCTGGCCACTGTACTATTATTTACGAAAACCATCCATCTCCCTCGCCTTCCTTCCCTCTGGGTTTACTTTGCATCAACCTGTTAAAACAGCACTTAGGAAATCTCTTCCTCCGGTGGAGAGAGGGCCTGGGAATGTACCCCCTGGGACGTGCCTGCGGCTAGGTGACACACCGGGTCTGTGGGAGCTGTCTGCAGAAGTGGCTGAAGAGAGCTGGTAAGGCCGGAGGCCTCGCATCAGCCCCGGGGAGCCATATTTCATATTCCTCAGCCACTTCCAATAAATAGGCCTGTGAAGGAAGAATAAGGAGCGGACCAGGAGTTGTTCCTTCTTGGAGCCAGCTCAAAGAACGCTGAAGTTGCTCCCAGCCTGGGGAGGTTGAGCTGAGGCTCTGGACTGTGGGGGTTGGTTGAGAAGGCCCGGGTGCGGGAATCTGTTCTAGTTTGGGATTTCCGTGCAAAGCAAAAGTGAAAAGATGCTCTCAAGGGAAACTCCCCAGACCTTCTGGAAAACCCCTCCTCCATATTCCCACCCCGTGGTAACACTGCCGAGCAGCCCCTCTCCAGGAGCAATGGGGAGGCCCAGCTGTGCGCACCTGTGTTCGGCACACAGGCACCCCGGCTCACCCGGAGGCTGGCGCACAGGGCTCAGGGCACCGGAGTGCCAGGCCCGGCCATAGGGAGAGCTGGGTTTGGATCCTGCTTGACCACATTTTAGCTGAGTCACTGAGACTTCCCGAGACTCAGAAATGGAGGGAGTAAGAGGAGAATAGGGCTGCTGGGACTTTCCTCCTAGAGTTGTGGGATTTAAATGACTAAATCTAATCTACATATAGTGTCACTGCATTGGTTCAGAACTTTAACCACAGTTTGTTGTATTCTCACACCCTCTTCAGAGGCTGAGCTGTCGAACAGACCTGGCTGGCCCCACAAGAGAGGGCAAATGAGTGGAGGTACAATATAAGCAGGAATGTAAATCTTTTCAAGCATTTTGAAAGGCATTTTTGGCAAAATGTGATAAAAGTTAATATGTACATAGCCTTTAACCCAGTAGCTCTTCTGCTAGAAATTTTTCCTAAGAAAATAATCAGGCAATTGTGCCAAGATGTATTTGCATCTTCATGCATACATTTTTTTTTTTAAAAAGCATATGAAGAGTGAGGAGATACTTTGTTTATAAATAGCATGATGTCAAAAAGCTCAACCACAGAGAGCGAGTAAATCAATTTTGGTATACTGTATTTATAAAATGAAATATTCTGCTGCTGTAGTGAATGGTGCTGCACATCTAGAATTTTTGTTTTTATGGAAAAATGTTCATGATATACTGTTAACTTAAAAAGATCCATGTTTTAGAAGTAGGTTTAAAATGAATACATTTATTTCCTGTCTGAAGGACTGTATGCTAAAATATTAACAGTGGTGAGATACATGGATGGTGGTATAATTGGTAGTATTTAGTTTCTTCTTTGTTCTCCTCTATTATCTGAATTGCTTATGATAACTCTGCATTTCTTTAGGAAGCAAAAGTATATAAAGTAAAGCTACTTTTCTGAAGTTTCTTTTTTCACAGTAGAATTGCTGAGATAAACTGTTCCAGTTTATCAAAGGAGGAAGTAAATCATCATCATCATCCCCTTCATTACTTATCTCACATATCTGAAGTGAGGGTCAAAGGAGACACAGCGTGTCAGAATAACTACAGGGGTGTTGGGGACATGGCCCACCCTCAATAAATAGTTTTAAAAACATATTGTAACTAGTCTTTGTGTTGACAATTTCTCTAGGCAGGACAAAGAGAGCTTCGCCCCTGTAGTGGCTTGTTCCCCAGAAGTGGCTGGCTAATCACCCATGGAGTCATTTAGGGGAGGCAGGATTCCTACAAATGCCATCGCTGGAAGCTTGCCTCAGTTTACTCAATGTCTATTCCACCCCCGATCCTCTCTTCTCATGTGGCCACCAACAAAGATATCCTTATATATCTATAGACACATATAGTGAGGAGATGTATTTTTGAAAAAGGTTCCTTTAATTCAATCGTATTATAAATTCTCTCTCTGAGCTTGTTAGGGAAAGGACCCCTCTGGTGAAGCCTTTTGTGAAGCAAATAATCAGCCCTTCCTTGGACTTCTTAGAAAAATGGATTTTCCTATCAGGTTTGCTTGGGGGGAAAGCAACTCAGAGTTACAACTGAGCTTCGTGGCTGAACTCTCCCTCCAAGTGGGGCTTGTCCTGGTTCTGCCCTGTGGACAAGCCCCACTTAACACGTGGCTGTCTAGCTGGGCTTTTTATACAAAGGGCACACTCCAAATGACATGCTGACTTCATACAGAATGTCTCATTTACCTCCCGTGTGACTGAGTCATTTGGGGAAATTTTTTATTATTAAGGATTTGCTACAGCTGCAGTAAATCTCCTTAGAAATTTCAATGTTGTCAGGTTCATTTGTGAGGAGGCTTAGGAAGTTTGCGGCCTTAGAATAAATACCGCTTTGCAACCAGCATTGAATCTGCAGTGTTTGTTTGGTGAAGGAATCTGGGCTGAGGACTCAGTGCTTACCCCGAGGATAGCCAAGGAGGATAACTTGAAAAGCCGCCCCTCTCACAACATATTATTCATTTTCCAGAAGGCAACATAAACAAGCTAACGGACATATTAACTACTGTGTTTGCACTTCGTTATTCATAATCTCTCTCAAATGAAAAATAACTTCCAAAGCTTTAACACTACCTCTTATTATTTTATTTATTTTTTCCTGAGCTGGAGTAGCCATCTCTACTCTTGGTTCTGTTCTCTCTAAAATGGTTCGCTGAGCGCCTTTTTCCTTTTTGCCACAGAGATTCCAACAGCAGCACAGGGCGCATTGGTCTAGAGAACATTTTCTCTACTTTCTTAGCCTCAAAGTCTTAATTTCTTCTCCCCGAACCCACATCTAGGGTGTCAGAATCTTGATGGTGGAATGAATTTTAAGAGTCCACAGGAGAAATAATGAACAAGCAACAGTTTCATCTCTTGCTCTCATCACTGGGCAAACATGAAAAGAGTATTCTTGGTGTCCCAGCTCTACCCACACCTGGCACTTCCCAGCAGGGCCTCTACCTGTGTGGGAAGATCCACCATGCTGAGTCCTTCCTTTGGTGCAGGATGACGTCTAGCCCCCGGGAACGTCCACTTTATGGATGGGCACAAACTGAATGTGACAGGACTTCTTCTTCTTCAGAGTACTCAGGTCCTCTAAGCCAGAATGCTGTGTCCATTCTTTGGACTATGGGTCTACGTATAAGAACATCGGTGCCCACGTCTGAAAGTCAAAATGTTTGCCAGCCAGGCGATGAGTCTTTTCTTGCTCTTTGTCTCATAGGCTGGTTCAGGCATTTTGTAGATGGCAAGCTCTTTCCTGCCCCTGGGCCTTTGTACCTACTCTTTCCTTTGCCTGCAATACTCTATTTTAGCTTCGTCCGTGGCTGTTTCTCATCCTTCAGTCCTAAATGCAAATGCCACCTCCTCAGAGAAGTGTGCCCTGACCACCCTATCTTAGATGGTCTGCCTCTCTTTATCTCACTATATTCTTGTTTCTTTTATAGCTATTGTTATAATCTAGAAAGGTCTTGCCAGTACACCGTGCATTGTTTACGATCTGTCTCCCGTGCTTGACAGGAAGGACCATGGGGCTGTGCCTTTCCACTGCTGGATTTATAATATTCATTGCGACCTGGCACTGAGGAAGGATCGCTGTTTGTTGAGTAAATAAATGAATAAGTGGCATGCGATCGGTGCTGCATGTTAGGATGACACTTGCCATTATACACTTTTCCTAGGAGTTTTGCGGGTTGGTCCATGTTAGGTCCTCTGCCTTTGCCCCCACCCACTTCCTGAGCTATTCTGGTTGTATCTGAAAAGCAAAATGTTGCCTCCTGACACAAAAACATGGAATATAACATTTTGCGGGGAAGAAACATCTCAAATCATGCTGACAGCGTTTTCACTATTAGCGGCAAACAAATCAACTATAATTAAAATGCTGTCAAAGTGACTTGAGATTTTTCTCACCCTTTCGAAGTTCCATATTTCATGAGTAGATTATCGAGGCCTGAGAATTTACCATCTCCTGGAGCGCCTTTCTTCCAGGAAGCTCAAAGGCGGCTGCCGATGCTGTCTTATTAGTCCTTACATTAAAGCCTGCAGGGAGAACTGGAGGGAAAGCCGGCACCGTGCAGCCTTCCAAAGAAGACTCTGCCTGTGGCAGGGGAGGCTGCGAGACGCTGAGATCTCTGGTCAGCTCAGGCCCGAAGCCAGGCCACCTGCTTCTCGGGCTCCGTGTGCACAACCAGCCTTTACGGAGAAATCTGCTCATTGTCAGCTCACATTCTTTTTAAGAAATAAATTTCATTTCCTTGAATTTCTCCCTTTCGTTGATGCCGCTGATTTCGTAAGAAGCTGGTGGTGAGCCATCACGTGTCATTGAGCATCTACTTTGGGCCAGACCCTCAGTGTAAATATTATTTCATTTAACCCTCACTGAGTCACAACTGGCCCTGGAATGACTGCCATTCATTTGAAGACACAGAAACCGAAGCACAGAGAGATGGAGGGACCTGCCAAGGTCACAGGGCAGTGAAGGTCAGAGGCAGCCTCACTGTGAGCACACGGACGCTGCCTCCTCCTCTTTGCTTCATTATCGAACACAGAACCGAGGCCGGTGGAAACACCAGACTTCGGCAGCTTGCGGCGTCAAGGGGGGACCAGGGAGAAAGAAACTTTTGGGTCTCAGGTTCCCACACGGCGGGCGCAGGGTATGGAAGAGACTTCATGGAGCTTGCTCTTTTCTAGTCAGTTGTTCTGTTTAAATAAAGCTTGTAGGATGTGCCAGAATTAATAGACAAATCACCCACGGGAACGGCGAGCAGATTTGAAATTCATGATTTCAAGATTCACGCAGAAGAAATGTAGTTGGTAAGTGTTCAGATGGGGTAACATATTAATTTTTGTAAGTGTGGTATTTTTATAAGTGCATGTACATCCATATGGGAACATATGGCCCATCCAGGATCCTGTGTATTTATAAGCTCTTAAACCACCACATACATTCTGAAGTCCACAGATTTCCCAGAGGGCCCACAGTGGAGCTGTTGTGAGTTGGGGAATCTCTGGAATCATCTGCTGACATTTTGTGTGTGCGTACATTTCCCTGGGGATGGGGTCAGTGACAAGAGAAGCCCGACATGACACAAAAACACATCTAGGATGGTGTGACACACACCGGCAAGTGCAGCCTGTGGGCTCTGTGGACAGACCTGCTGGTCTCTGCAGGCTGCAGACAAAGTGCCCACACCGTCCTGTGCCTGTGAAATGGGCATAACGACAGCTCCCGGCTTTGGGATGGCAGAAGGATTAGGAAGGTATGTCCAGGCCCAGCACAGTGTCGGATGCCCAAGAAAGCACCGTTCACACAAAATAGGCTGGTAGATTTGAGAAAGAGAAGAGTTATAGACACATGCAAACCTGACGATGAAAGGGTGGTGGTTACAGACTTGAGGCGCTTTGCCTTGTGGCCGGGTTTCTCCAAATCCTTCTCCTGCAAAAATCCATCCACAGTGCTTCAGTTACTTGAATTTTTAAGATTTGATTTCAGTCCTGCGGTCCGGAACGCAGCCTGCCACGTGGGGTTCAAAACTGTCTCTTCCCCATCTGCTGGGTGGCCAACGGCAAGGCGCTCAACCACCCGAGCTGGCGCACCTCAGCTGCGAAGTAAGCGCTCAACGAGTCAATGTTGTTACCGCTGCTGTTATTTTTAATACTGCTGCTATTATTTTTATTACTGCTGATCTAACGCCAAGGGCTCAGTTTCAAAATCCCATGTGTGCTTGTGTGTCCGCATTGGTACCCAGCGCCTTGTTTGTGGCGCTTGTTTGCAGTTGCATTTTCTTCCTTGATTTCTTCCAGCCACGAATCTCTGATAGACTGAGCTTTTGACTTGCAGTCCGCTCACAGCCAGGGTCACCATGGCGCTTCAGAAGGGAGGAAGTCTGACCACCCAGCAAAGGAAGTATGCCAAAAGAATAAATCAAAACAAACTGAGGAATTATTCTAAAAAACCTTGAAGGCAAGAAAATGGAAACTACAAATAACATCTATTTTTAATTGCTGCTTGTTTTCACGCAGAAGCCCCAGGACGATGGAGAGTGTCCTGCCTCCGATTCCATTGTTCCTGTTGGAACAGGCTGCCAAGAACATTCTCAGGGAGAGACCCCCACAGACAGGGTGGCTGATAAGTCTCCCTGCAGGGCAACTTTCAGAGAATTAAGGGCACAGCACAAAGCCGGCAGCACTTCTGCCCTGACCCTCGGGGTGATCACCGCTTCCCCCCAGCAAGGCACCTTCCCAAGGCCCTCGCTTGCTTACGGAAGGGACACCTCTCCAGGCCACCTGCGCCAGTGCAAAGTTGAAGGTTTGTGCACAGGCTATTTTCAGCTTGACTGCTGGATCTTTCTTCTGCCTGCTCTATACCTTGAAACTCCTCATCCTCCACGGTCAACTCGCTAACACTCTCTAACGAGCACAGAGTAGGTAAGAGAAGCCTACAGTTTATGGCCTCTTCTTTCTTTCTGGAGGCAGTAACTGCTGCTGGTGCTCTGACATGAAGACGAATCCTAGTAGGGCCAAGACTCACTACCCTGTCCTGTGCTAGCGTGGGTCAGTCATGCTGTCCTACCTCAGTGTGCTGGTCTCATCAATGGGCCCAGGGACCACGCCTCCGTGCCTCTCAGGACTGACTGGAAGGGGCACAAGGCAACTGGAAACCACTGAGGGGAAGGAAAGCGCGTCATCCGGAGGCCCTGGTGTACTGGCAGCCACCCTCCACTTGCCCAGTGCACGGTTCCCGTGGGACAGGGTCTCAGTAACCTTTGCTCCCGGAGGATCCAGTTGTGAGAATGAAATCATCACCTCCCCATCTGTCCAAAAAACGGAGCCCGTCGAGAATAGAGGTGCGCTAGGCACCAGGGATCAATCACTGCTTCAAAAGCCCTTTTTCGCTTTTGTGGGGATTTAGGCTCCCAACAGGTTTCTGTCCCCCTTTGCTGACATCCGGGCCTCCATGATGAGACTGGGAAGATGCAAGACTTGCCTGAAAAATGTGCGGTACAGAAATCCGAGCAAGGGCAGTTGGGACTAGGCGGCAGGTGTGAAGCCTCAGAGCTTCAAATTACAGGCGGCTCCGGGGCCCACTTGTCACTACTGTGTAAAAAGCACCAGCGTGTGGAAATGACATGCAGGCAGGAAGGGGCTGCTCCACCAGGGTGGAGATTCTGAATTAGTCCTCCAGGCCAGCTAGCTGGAACTACTTCCTCCTCTTACTGCACCCTCCATGGATGCTGCCTTGCGAGGCGCGGTGACCCAGCACAGAGGGCTCCTTCTACCTGGAAAGGGCTGATCTGGGTTTCCTGGAGGAGGAAGTGGTGGGCATTCAGGAACGCTGGGTGCTTTCGGTCTGACGCTTGTAAAACCACCATGGGATATGTCTAGAAAGGCCAGAGCCTTCTAAAAAAGGGGACCCAGATTGCAGGAAATCTCATGCAGGCCGGGAGCAGTGTGAGTCAGACCTCGAAGGACCTTTGTTTATCCCACAGCCACAAGCAGGCTGTTTGTTTTATGTGTGGAACTGGTGGCTGCCTGGCTGATTGCCGCCAGCAGGGCCCACCCACAGCACGGCGGGGTGCGGCGCGTAAGCACCAGGGGTAAGCCGTATGGACTATGCACGGTAAAGGGTGCTGTGGGCAAGATCACAGCAGCAAAGATCCCCTCAAGAGAAGTCGACACCCTGATATTTAACCCAGCAGCCTGCCCTGAGATTGGACCCAATCCCATGCCTGCTTGGACCTCAGTTTCCCAATAGCTAAGACCCCCAAATAATAATAATCCTCTCTCACCCTCCTGCTGTTCTCAGAGGGTGACACACAGATGAATCACTTTGAACTTTCAGATGACGGGTGCTCTGTAAACTCAAGGTCTCATCAACTGTAATTGTTACAGTAATTATTTTAATGATAATAATGATGATAATGGGGATGGGGTGGGGAGGGACAAAACCTCCTATCTTGAGACAGAGAAAACTCTTCCGTTAACACCTGCATTGCGTTCCCTTCTGCTCCCAGCCTGCCGCCATCTCTCCAACTGCCAATTCCCGGGCTGAAATATTATTTACTCCTTTCCTTTCCAATAAAACAATTATTTGTTCCACCGTTTCCCTCTCGCTCGCCCTCCGGTGTGTCTAGCGTGGCCCGGACAGCTCAGCCGTGGACTGTTTACATGTCTCGCCTGCCCGCCTGAGTCTGGTTCAGCTCCATTGACACTAAAGGCAGGAGAATTCTCTCTGTGTGAGGAATCAATTACTTCCGCTGACACTCCATTACTGGCCCTCACGTCTCCGGATTCCAGATGGAGGATGAAGGTAGTGGGGATGGCAGGGAATCTGAAGAGGGTGGCGGGAGGGTGGAGGGGCCGGGGAGCAGGGCTGGAAGGAGACAGCGGGAGGCCTCCAGCTTGTGCCTAGAGACACAGAAGACCTCTCTTTCCTTGACTGCCCAGGCGGCATACAGACGTGACCACGTGGCAGGAAGAGATGAGGAACAGGAAGAAAAAGAGAGAAGAAGAGAAGGCTTGTCAGGCTATCTAAAGACATCAGATGGGCCCCAAACACCTGACCATCGGATGGCAGGTGACAGCTCTAGGTGGACCGCCACCACTGCCTCCAGTCCAGCCCTACCGTGGCTGCCTGTGGGACCTCGCAGGGCCTCAGTATCTCCATCTGTTCAGTGGGAATAATATTCGCCCCACAGTGTGCTGTGGGAATTAAACGTGGACAGCACCTGACACCTGGTGAGAGCGCCGTAAATGTTTGCTATCACTGCCTACCTGACAAACTTACCACACTGCCTGTAAACATACACTTGAGTTCCTAACGGAGCACGGCAGAAAAATGTACAAAGACCGCCAAGAGACTTGGCCACAAAGCTAGGAAAAAGGCATTAAAAAATCACGCGGATATTCTTGCATCACGCAGAGTCCTACACTGTCCCCCCAACCTAAGCCCGCTCACAGCCACTTCTCTCTCTTTTTGCTCAATCGCTCTCACTTTTTTGCTTTCTCTCTCTCTCTCTCGCTCCTCTCTCTTTCTTTCTCATTTAGTTTTGACCCAGCTAACATTTTTCAGGGATTTTCCTTTTAGGAAAAAAATGTTTGATTATGTAAATTAAATACAAACATCTCTACCCTGTAATCAACCAAGAGGAGTTGTGAGAAGCAAGATCCCATGATGAAGGGCGATTATGGCAGCTTTTTTCTAGAAGAAAAGACAAGGGCAGCTAATTTATACACACACATATTTTTTTTTTTCTGGGATGATTTATCCAGGCAAAAGTAGGAGAACAGAATTAAATTATCTGTTGAGTTTCTCTTCATCCAAAGGTTTGAATCCCCTTTCCACTAAAACAAGCAAAAAAAGTACACTTTTTTGCACAGGACTTGTGACTACAGGAAAATCCACAAATCCCTCCTTTTTGGAAAAGTCTGATGTCTTTCCTCGGTGTTTCTCCTTCTCTGCTTTATCCCCTCCACATCTGGCGCTCCCATTGAATTTCTTAAGACTCGCTCTCAGCCGGCGTAATTAGATGGGAGAATTACACAGAGTTACATGGGGTGAAACGATGGCCCTCTGGGACCTGTAGGTGTAGGGAAGGTGCCAGAGTCGAGAGGCAGGACAAGTGGGATTGTGCATGATAAAATCTCAAGTGATTTTCTCCATCAGAAGATAAAACGCGTTGTTAAGAAAGATAGCCACAGTGAAGCCTGCATTGACAGAGTTGCGATTGCAACATCGTGTAAAAACAAACTGCCAAAAATAACTGTCGTCCTAACTGCTCTTTAACCTCAGTAAGAGGAGGAGAACAAGCCCTGGGCTGTTACTTCCCCCGCAGCTTGGGAGAGCTGAAGTTGCCGGGCAGAGGCCTTGGTCAAGGTCGGCCAGCGGGGTCAGTGTCCGGCTGAGCACCACTTAGCTGGCCGGCTCCAGGACTGCCCCGCATACCTGTTTCTGTCATTAGCGGGCCTGCTGCAATACAGGCGAGTCCTACTGCTCTGGGGGTCCTTGAGGGACTCAGACTGCTTCTGTGGTGGGCAGGCAGTAAATCTGTCACAGTGTCACGAGTAATCAACCTGAGGGTCCCTCCCCAGCTCTGCAGCACAAGCTTGCGTCCTGCTATTTTAGCCTTCCAGAGACTTCTGAGCTCCCAGATGAAGCCACGCCTCTCACCCTCCGCCCTGAGGACAGGAGTGGGTTCAGAGGCAGACCGTGTAGGAGTCAGTTCACACGAGGCGCTTAATCCAGCACGGCGGCCGGGCTTTCCCAGGCCGACCCATGCTCAGGACCCACAGACACAGGGTGTGGGCTCTGGAGACCCCGCTACCGACAGGGAGGATGGGGGCAGCATGGCCCTGTAATCTCAGACTTTCCTGCTTCCTGCCCACAGCCCCTCTCCTCTGGAGATGGTGGAAGTTGCCTGCCAGGAAATAAAGTTAAATAGCATTACTCAGGCCTCTCTTTGCTAGGAAGAGGCTGTGTATCAGCCAGTCACAAGGACGGGCCTCTTACTCTACCCTCTCCATGCTCACAGGGAGGGAAATCAAGTTCAGCCATGTTCGGTGTCTGGGCTGCTCGATGCCACCGGACCCCCCTTTCCAGGCTCTGGGGTTGCTCTTCTCTGCCAGGGCCACCCGCCACACACACAGCCCCTCTGCCCGGCTCCCTTCCTCAGGATATTGCAGCCTTCACCTCCAGGGAGACCCTCTGGATTTCCCATCTGAGGTAGAACTGAGTGCCACGGGTTCACACAGTCAGCCCACATCACATCCCGCCGGAGCGCAGCTGGGGGAGGCAGCGAGCGTGAGCAGAAAAGACAGATTGGCAAGTGGGGCTAGCCAACCCTACTAGCTTCAGACCCCTTCTCCGCTGTTCCTGCTGGTGGGACCCAAGGACACTTGCTCAGCCACTCTGAGCCCAAGTCCCTTGCCCACAAAATGGAAGGAATGACAATCAGAGGCCACAGATTTTGTTGTGAATATCAAAGAAAGGAGATAAGACTATAAAGCTCTGGACCAAGTGCCAAGCTCATAGATGACTTTCCGCATATGACAGCTTTATCTTTATTTTTTGACTTGCCTTCTCCTCCGAAACTCTAAACTCCATGACGGCCAGGAGTGCAATGTACTCATCACTGTTTGCTCAATGCTGCTATCACGCTTGGCACATAGTAGGGTTTTAGTAACTACTTGTTGAGGAGTGAATGAATAATCGATTGTCATCTCGTTGGACAGAGACCCAAGTCACAGTCATTCCTGACATCCATAGCAAAGATCTTATCCTGCCGTCATTACCTTGTGGCCTCAGAGGGACGAACAGGGAAGGGTCGTGTCAGGTCACCTGTGCCCGGGTGTCTCCCCTGTAAAAATATCACTAAAACAATCGCCTGGTAAGACCCGCTCAGCACCCTCCAGGGCTAGATGCTGCCTGAGTTTAGAAATGAAATATGTAGTCCATGCTCTTGAAGAACTACATGCTCAGAACACAAGACGGCCACACACAAACCAAAGCAAGCAAATAAGGTGATATGAATCTCTCTGAGAGTTCAGAGAAGGAGCCCACGACACAGAACCGAAGGAAGGAAGGAATGGAGGGAGAGAGGAGAGGTACAGGCTGCTGGGAGGACGGAGAAAGGGGAAGGGGCCCCGAGCACTGGGAACTCAGGGTTCCTTGTGCAGGCGGCAGATTGTAGCTGGCTGTTGGGGATGCAGGGTGTTTACTGAGTGCATCTGCCTGGTTATCTAGGACGCTAGCCAGAGCCAAATGCCCCAAACCGTAAACATCCAGAATATGGGGGTAGGAAGAGCAGGAGAAAATATTTTAAGCATCTGAACTAACAGCCACAACGCCGTGCTCTGTTGCCCTTCTGCTTCGTCATTTGGGGTCACTCAGTGGTTCTCGCTCTGCCGTAAGCTCGCCTGTCTGAACCAACCAGGAGTGGTGGCCTTGGCATCACCCTGCTCAGGGCAAAGCTGAGACTTCAGAACTCAGACTTCCTAAGAGACAGCGAGAGGCCTGACAGGAAACAGTGCCAAACTTTCCCAGGACAAAGCAGGAAGGTGCCGATGATTTGTCCATCCGCATAAAAAAGGCACAGCAAAGCAATCTTGCAAAGTAGTTGTTTTAATCATGGTTTTGCAGAAGGGTAAACTGAGGCCAGAAGGTTTAAAAGGCCAACAAAATAGTTGACTCCCCTGAAGTGTCATTTTATGGCACGTGACTTAAGATTTTTTTTTTAATCATTTACCCTTTAAAAAAGCACTTTGAGATCTTTAAAGAGGTCTGTTTTAAAATCTGGAAATTTTACCTGGATGGGCACCGTCCTTAAATGATGTACGGTAAATGAGATGCTTTTGTGCTGAACATAATGCATCATATCATTGTGAAGACTTCCTGCGAGGTCTGTGGCCTAAGAACTGCTCTTGAAAGTCTTCCTAGAGGCTTTTGCCTTTTCTGAAAATGTTTTCCAAGATCTGCATTTGGAAATGGCCATTTCTTAGAAGGAGCCAGCCCCGTGATGAGGGTTTTATTTGGTTGGGCCTCTGGGATGAGGGGCTGCCACCCTCTTTGAGGACACCTGGATGGCTGTGTATGACATACTGGTGGATGTTTTGGAAAATACACACATTTCAAATTTGAGAAATGGAAAAAACGCTCAGCATTGAAAGAGTGTTTCTTAAACCATAACACTCAGCCTGCTGGCCGATGACTCAAGCGAAAGGTCTCTGTCTGCCAAAGCAGCAGCCTCCTTGCCTCCTCTGCTCCCGGGGGACAAAGTGGCTTCTTTCTGTTCGCCCACACAGCCCAAGTCCCGCCCTCCTGCCCCCAGCGCAGGAGCCTGGCCTTGCCACCAGAGCCTCTGGCTTGTGCCGTAGCTGCCGCCCAGGCCCAGTGCAGCCTGTGGGTGCGCAGGCCTGAGGGAGGGAGGGAGGGACCAGAGGGACTCCACAGGGATGGTGGCTTTGGACTGACTGACTCAGATGAGGCCAAGACTTGTGAGTGAAATTTTCCAAGCGGACAGTGGGCTTCAGTGGAACAAAATGAACAAGTGGTGGTTAGGGGAAAGGTCTGTCTGGGGTTTACTCGGCAACCGCCTTGACCTTTGGGATACAGATTTCAAGGTACAGAGAGCTAAAGTCTTAGGTGCCATGGACCAGGGTAATAATCTTTTTACATCAGGGCTCTTCCCAGGTCGGGGTGATTTTTATGATTAATCCTGCACACAGAAAAAGGAAGAGAAAAACAGAAGGGCAGACTGCCCATTCCCGGGGCCGGGGTGGCTCTCCCCTGACTTTCTTGCTCATTTCCCCTTTCTGCAGGGTGTTGCTGCTGCATACTGCCATCAGAAGGATGGTGGAGGCCGTTTCTTTTGGGAAGCGTTCGCTTCATTGGCCTAGAGAACCAAATTCAAATTGGAGCTGATTTCCTTCAATGTTCGGTGCTTTGCAAATATAGGAGCTGCTTTGGAACATAAAGAAAGAGAGGGAGAAGGAAGGAGTAAGGACCAGACATGACTTCTGAGACTCAAATTAGGTTAAATGTCCCTTTCACAGGAGAGTAAGATGAAGCAGGGGAGAGGGAGGTCCCTCTCAGCTATTCAGATGACCTGCGAAAATGTCCGAAATACCTTCAAGAGGGAGAAGCTGGGAGACCCAGACATGTCTTTCTAAATATAAAAATTAATGAAAATGGGGCGGGGTGGGGAGAAAGGGGAGGGGAGAGTTGAGCACAAGGCTAAGTAAATGAGGTTTTATCTGGTGGAGGCTTTCTGACAGACTGGCTTGGGGAAACAGATGCCAGAAAGATCTTTTCCCACCTTCCTGACCTTTCAGGTTGAAGCCAGAAGTGTGAGATGGGGGCAGGGAGAAAACAGGAAAGCACTCAGCGAGGTGCTGGGCCACGGCCTCCCCTGGGACAGCTGCAGCGGGACTCTGGTCTGTCCCTGCTGCTGACAGAAGCTCCAGCCTCCTTGAGTTCTGGAGGTGGCACTGAGGCCCAGAGTAGGGCAGGGCATGCCTGCCTTACCTTTCTGTCCTCCCAGCCTGGCTGAAGCCCTGCTCACTAACACCTGAGTGTTTCCTTCCAAAAAGCTGCACCTTTTCCCTCTGCCAGGAGGCCTCCGCAGAAAATGGCCTCTTAGCAATTCCCCTGCAAGACCTGCTGGCGTCAGCAGACCAGAATTTGGCCCTCAGTGGAGAGAGGCGCTTAGTCAAATTTCTCTGAGCTCAGCCCAAGCTCTCTGTGCATTATGCTCCAGTGTGTGCCAACCTGCCGCCACCCAGCCAAAGGCACCAGGGCCCCGCATGCCCTCTAAAGGAGCCCCTAACTGAAATTCTTGGTAGAGTTCACTGCCAGGGAAGTGGAGGATTTGACATGCTGAGTCAGTGTGTCCGGGATGTACACAGAACAGAGACGAAGAGGAACCGGGTTACTGCCGTCATCCGGTTAGTCAGGAGCAGCCCTGGGATTAGAAACTCCATCTTATGACTCTCGGATACATGTGGCATCCATCCGGGAAACCTTCTGGGTTTCAGCAAAGCCTACCTCTCGTTAGGAGGAAACCGTCGTGTAGGTGCAAAGGAGCCCTCGGAGGGTAATAACTGCATCGATTCGCTGAGCCTCCTGGCTGGCCAAGTGCTAGTTAAAGAGGGGCCTTGTTCCCTCCCAGAGGAAGCGCTGGCTGCGACCCACACCTGCTCTGAAATGAAGGCCGGGAGTCTTGCTTACTCCCTCATATCTGTCCCACCAGCTGGCCTCTTTATTCACTTTCCAGGCCCCACAGCGCCTTTGGTGACAGTGTTTATTACTCGGGGGGGGGGGGGCACTGGATACTTCTCAGAGCTCTTATGGCACACCGGATGCTGATCTGGAGCAGAATACATCATCGGCACATTCTTTTTTGCACAGAGAACTTCCACCCTGGGGAGAGGGGAGCTGGGGATGGAACCCAGGCCCTTCACACTGAACTACGCCAGCGGCCCTTTGCATTCTTAATTTCATGACGTGCTTTCACTAATTTGCCCAGGTTGGGCTCAAACTTTTGAACCCCTGCCTCAACCTCCCAGAGGGCCGGGATTACAGGCTTGCACCAGGCCCAAACTTCCACCTTTGTTCAGTGAGGAAAGAATTTAAGACAGAGTTCACCAGACGCTACATACACATATCTACATTCTTGCTATCATGATGCTGCTGGCTTACGTACAGGGACCTCGACACTAACATGGCATTTCTAAAGCACTCACAAGGGTGGAAGAGTCCACTCAGCACCTACTAAACCACGTGTGTCGGAGGCGACAGGACTGATGTCACTTGTGAGAGTTATCTTGGGCAACTGACTTAACCTCTCTGTGTGGCTGTGGTCTCATCTGCAACACGCAGATCGTGTGGTACCAACTTCCCAGGACCTTTCGCGGTGACACTGAATGGATTATTTGTAAAGCAATGAGAAGGGCGTTTGTTAAACAAATCCGCAACATCAGATTGGAGACTCTCACCTGAGCAGCACAGCTATCAAGGTCAACACATCTTAGATCTACCTTCATGAACTTGGATTTTTGAGCTCTCTCTTTCCATAATAAGCCAACCAGCTGCCACCTCACAACAAGATGGGCCAACCCTCCTTGCTGGAGGCAGAGGATGTCTTCACTTGGAGGCCAGCTACTATTTTATGGAGGAAGAGGGTGGGTTCCTCCAGGGAGCAGCAGTGGAAATGGGCGGTCTCCAAGGGGAAGGTAAATCCCAGCGAGAGGGATGTGGGTTTGGAGTCTACCTCTGCCCCACCCAGAAATCCTCCCCGTTTCCAGAGACCGGGCGCTATTCCTTACACTTGACTCCAGAAGGCTCAGTCCCCCACACTGCGGGGTCAGCTCCCCCTCAGCTCCCCAAAGGAGAATGTGGTCCTGAGGTCTCCCTGCGGCGCTGAGACCCATCACTGCCCTTGGGTGACGGAGAGGGTAAGAGCGCGGGGTGGGCTGGGGGTGCAGGAGCCCCGCACGGCGCGATACAACTGTGCAGCACAGTCATGCTTACTTGCAATCGTGCTTCTCGATTTCAAAGTGAGGGTTGAAGTTGAGGACAATCTTCTGGTTGGGCTCGGGGGCGTAAACAATCCACTCACAGTTCTGATGGGAGGGATAATCCTGGGGGTAGCCAGGAGAGGTGATATAGCCAGCATCTTTGGAGTTCAGACGACCTCCACAGGGTGGGTCTGGAAGAGAAAGCAGCGACCCGAAGAACTTCAAATATGTTAGAGGCTTTCCTTCTCCCGCCCCTTTCTCTTTTCTCTCAGTGGCTGATTAAAACTATTTTACAGACCTTTTATGGAAGTCCAGGAGACTAACCTACTTACTCATTCAGTGGAAGAGATTATTTCAGCTCATCTCTCCTCTGCCCACCCGACCACATGTGCGCGCGCACACACACACACACACACACACACTCTCACGTATACACAAGTATTCCAGAAAATGGTCATAAATATTCCCAATCACATGGTCTGAGATTATAAAAACAAGAAAGCTGTACACTTAACATGCCTCTCTGCCTTTTCCTATGTCATCTTCTTGGCCTCTCTTCCTCTCCTCTTCAAACCTCCCATCACTATCTTTATCTCATCAATTCTTCTTTTTATTCAGCATCTCTCAGCCCAGCCAAGGCGGCCAGCAGTCAGGGCTCCAGGAACTGACAATCGTGGTTTTGTGGTGCAGACCCACAAGCAAGCCTGGTAACAATTACATGTGGTGCAAGGAAGCACTTTCAGCATTGGGCCAGAATAGACCCTGGGGGGGTGATTGCAGTCTTTTTTTTTTTTCCTTTTTAAGAAAGAAAAAGCGAACCCCCCCAAACATTTAATTCCACACACACCACAAATTTGATTTATTATTTCATTATACATCGAGTGGAAAAATCTACATTGAAGAAGCCACTGGCTCCAACCTCAGAATTTCGACAAAGGTGCTTTGTGTTGAGTGGATGCCTGCGTTATTCCTGCACTCTGCGCACTGTCCCTCCTGCCTGGTCACCACCACCAGAGTGTGCTGCTGCTTTGTCCAGCCACACCAGCTGCAGGAAAGGCCGTGGCAGGGAGGAGCTGGCTCCCCCTCCCCGCAGAGCCTGGCTGGAGGTAAACAGCTTCATGTGGGCCAGAAGGAAAAGGGGCGACCTTCAAAGGCAGAAAAGGTGGGCGATGACATTTGAAAAATCTCATCTGTTAGAGAGTGAAGTTCTGAGATCCCTAGCAGGGGTTCTTGGGAAATGGGAGGGTTTTGCTTAATACCACAGTTAGAACAGAGGCACAAGAGGCTCGGAAATACCCAGAAGCCTCTTGGAGGCCTTCCTGAGATATGCGCGTCTCTCGGCATCAATCACGATTTAATACCGCCATCTGCATGGAGCAGCATGGGCCCCTGAATTATGTATGGCAGCTCAGCAGCCGCCCTCCAGGACGGGGTCTTTCTCCTGTGTTCCCTGTTTGAGGGAACGGGTCATGCATTTTTAACTCTACAGGTGCACTTTACCATTCCCCATGTCTGTTGGCATTACTGCCTCCCAGACCTCTGCTTCAGATTACCAGCCTGACAGGCTTTCAATGCATAAATGATGGGCGCGCTGCACAATGGTGGTTGGGACACAAATCCACCCAAGTAGCCTTTTCGGCATCGTGCCTCCAAGAGCTCAAACTGTGCTGTGCTAAACTGTCCAGAATCTAATGGATTCAGGTCCATTTCCTACTGGGCGGAGAACAAAGGCAAGGCATTTCCTCAGGCTAGCAGACACCACACCGTCCTCTACCTAATGACCCTGCACCCTCCCCAGTCCAAGAGGACAATGGCCCATCCCTCCCACCCAGAGGCCCAGCCAATGGCTGCAGGCCTCCCCAGCACCCACAGCATGCACCCAACCACGCTGAGCACCCAACTTCTTCCAGTTGGTCACATGGCAGACCGTTGGCCCCACGTGGGATGGGGCTGGGAGTGGCCCTCCAGGAAGGCAGAAGCGTGGGCACTTAGATCATCAGCTGCTTTTACCAAACCAGCAGAAGAAGGAATTTTCTACTGGGTCCGGGTCCTCTGCCAGCTATTTTTCAGAAAACTGATTCCTCGCCACAGACCCACCCCAAACCACACTTTTTGCCTTGGAACTCATCAGAGGAAATCTGAGCTGCGCTCCTGGGTAGTAACTCTTATGGTTTCCACATCATCCGCACTTTCTCCCTCTTTTCCCAACCTCTTCCCTGCTTCTCTCTGATTACTCTTGAAAGAATTTCTCCCCTTCAATTCCCTGAAACCCAGGCTTAAGCTTTGAGTAATTAGACCAGGCATACAGATCAGCAATGAAGACAGGGAACTTCCTCAGAGGAAAGAATCATTTGTCATTTATACTAGGAGCAATCATTTCCCTACTCTCAAAAAAAAATTAAACTGTACAGTATATCCATGCCATGGGTAATAGATGGCACTTTCTCTGTTGTTAAAAATCTACTTAACTAAAAGAAAAAGGAGAGGCCCCTTTCTTTTTTGTTCTTTACCTGAGGAAAATCAAAACGCTATTGAAATATGTGCAAACTCATTAAAACGTCTGCTGTGGTTGTGTGTGGTTCACTTTTTTAATACCCAAACATTTATAAACTCATGTTCTTGTTTGGATTGGAGTCCCACTCAGAAACACACACAAACATAGATGTCGAACATACATCAATTACATATACATATCAGTAATTCACACTTCAGTCCTGTACACAGATTCACACCCTCTCACAAAATATCACACGTCATTTGCACAGACACACATCCACAAAGCTAAATATTAGAATTTCTATCTCTATTTTTCTTGGGGAGAACAGAATTCTTGAAAGGCATTAGTGAAAACTGTAAAGAAAACACAGTCAGTCCTTCAACATTTCCTCTGTGATAACTGATCTTTCATTTTCAGGGTTGTGGGGTCCCTCATTTCTACGTAAAAGTGAGCTCCAATAGAAAGGAGCTAAAATTTCTTGTCAAGAGCTGTATCATCCAGCGCTTTGTGGGCCTTTATTGTGTTTCAAAGTAAACTTCGTGAATGCTTTCTGTCCTATTTCAGAGGAGTCCAGCCAAGCCAAAGGAGAGTTGAACTCAAGGGCAAACCCCTTAAGGCCAATCTTCTTATAGAGAGGAAATTGACCCTGTTAAGTGCAGCTACTGATCCTGTTTGGTGAGTTGGCAAGGGGCCTCATTCTCCAACTGTTTCATGAATACCTTTCACCTGGGGCAGTTCCCAAAGAGAAGCAGCAAACCCAGACCTAGAGTGCTCAGGGCCCTCTCCTGTTCAGCTGTGCGAGGAGCCCTGGGGACGAGCCAGGTCACCTAGAGGTCCCTGGTACGCCTCTGGGTACAGCTCTGAGGAAAGGGAACCTGTGTTCTCAAGTCCCAATGTTCTAATTCCCCCCGTAAGGACTACTTAGGCGTTTTTATTTGAAATATAAAGCATCAAAATTTTAAAAAATCTTTAAGTCTCCATCCCCTCTCCTACCCCCGTATCCTTGCTTTGCTGCTATGCAAGCAGCATGAGATACTGCCCCATGTAACTTGGCCCTGGAAAGCGAAAGCAATTTGGTGCCTGTTCATTTCAGAACTCACCTGCCAAGAGAACCCACTTTAAGATAGATGGCTGGTTCCTTGGTAATATTTGATTTTTAGGAATTATTAAGAAGAAGTAAAAGAAGACTTCTTAAGTATCTGGTCTGCCTTCTAGGAAAATTTAACTGGGTTTGTTTTAAAGGAACACTGTATGGCCTGAACTTGACAGTAAATATTATACTGCAGCCTGACTATAGTGAGGACTTTTAAATAATTGGAATGACAGTGGTTACTTTGCAACAGCCAGAGTTGTGTGATCTGGTAAAGAACAACCAGATCCTTTGGTTTGGCTGAACATGGTAGCTGGCTGGATGTGGGAGTAGAGTGAGGGTGTGGTCCGAAGCGAGTGTGTGTCGGGTAATGGGACTGGCTACCAGGACAAGGAGACCTGGCCCTGGCAAAAAGAGAGGAGGGAACGTGTGGTTCTTAGCTCGGTGGGCCCTTCTGGATCTGAGCTTGGTACTCTGTAATTCAGTGAGTGGATTGCATTACATGGGTAGCTGTGAATTCGTTTTTTCCCCCCTCTCGATCAAAGCTCTACCCAGGACTGCAGCGTACAAGGCAGATGAAAGCAAAGTGCCTCCTGCTGTTGGGAGGGAGGTAGCCAGAGCCTCGCAGAATCCAGGCCTCTCGGTATCTCCTCTCATCTTCCAGGGTCTTCCCCAGCAGTACTTGGGGTCTCCTGGAGCTTGGTTTGAGGCTCACTGAGCTAGAGGTCAGTTCTCTTGTTCCTTTAAAATGCTGGACAAAAGCTAGTGGGCGAGTTGGGAGACATTTATTTCTTATATGGGATTATCACCCTTCTCTGACTTCGGTTAAAGGAGGTCAATCTACATAGGCCAGCGTCCTCCTTCTGACACATCTTGGGGGGCAACAGTAACCTAAAGCTGTTGCAGTCATTCTCATCATACATCACCACAAGAAGGAAGAATTCAGTAGTGAAATGTTTTGAGAATGAGACCATATTTGCAGAACTTGAGGGGGTGATATGGCCACTTAGGTTCATGAGTCCAGGGATACTGGACACCTCAGGGCATTTGGTAGAGAAAAGCAGTCTTATTTCCTCTGAAGATAATGCACTTTATTTACAATTTATTCTTTATTCACAGCGTAATCCCATCGTGTCCCTATTTGCAAGTACTGTTTTCCTTTAATTATTAGTAGCAAGGCAAAAAAGGAGCTCTTCTCCTTACTTAAAAGGAGAGGGATGCTGGTGTCATGTATGTGGATCAACTACCCACAATGAATGTGTTTATGATGCACAACAAACACGAACTAACAAAATTAAATTAAAAAGTAAAAGACACTGGTCACCACACTACATCATGCGCTCCTCCAGGGCGGTTGGCGGGAAGTGGCACTGGGTGAGTCAAGAAGCCTTGTGATAGGGCCTAATCTCACAGCTGGCAAGTGTGGTGGCCTTGGGCGAGTTAGTAAAGCACTCTGAGCCTTTCTTCTTCTTCTTTTCTTTTTTTCCTGCTCATCTGTAAAATGAGAGGAGTGATCTAAATGCCAGTTCCAGTTCTGAATCAAAGTCTATATAATAAGGTGGGGAAAAGTTCCAGAGTCCCATAGATGGATACGACATCTCAAAAGATTCTCTTCCCTCCCAGGCAGCGAGACATTCATTCTAGGTGTTATCTTATTTTGGGTGGTGAGCGTGAAACAAGATGCCAGGATCTTCAGATGAATGTCTGTCTTATGTCTGTCTTGCATTGTGAAGGTCTCAACGTCCCTTTCAAACACATTAGCTCTACTGACATGAGCTTCGCTTCTTAACCGATCCTGTGGCCTCATATTTATAAATATTATGGATACACAGTTCTGTGTGGCATGTCAACAACAGGGACACAGGAAAAGAAAGATCCGAAGGCGTTTCTTCCAATCCCTCCCTCAGATCATCTAAGTCCTCTGCTCAGGGTTTTAACCAAACTTTGCTCTCCAGCCCAGGATTAGCTGCTTTTGAAGAGTTATTTCTGCGAGCTGAGGCTGGATTTTGTTTTATTCAAAGCAACTTCGGCCTGTCACAAGACAATCTCATAAAATCCGTATCTTGGCTTGAACTGGGAAGAAATGAGCCAATCCATCAGCCCAGGAATGCGGCTGTTTGACCACTTCCTAAGGCAAGGAGGAAGGGGTGCAATCTATTCAATTTACGGGGCCGGGTGGCAGTGAGCAATGCAGTCCTGCGGGCACAGCAAATGGGAACCCCGAGGAACTTTTCAGTGATAAAGTTCAAAATCTGAATAAAAGGACCATTTGGGAGGGAGGAGAGAAGGGAGTGGAGAGCAGCAGAGGAAGCAGTATATGTGAATGGGAAAGAGTAAGGAATGAAGCGAACCCTCTCTTCTCCATCCCTCCCATGAATTTGTCAAGGACACAACTGGAAATGGGGTCTGGAAATGGGGCCGTCTGAACATCTCTTCCCTCAATCTAGATTCTAAAAATTAACCCTCATTTAATCGGTAAAATGTAAGTTTGATGTGATTACCTTCCCTGACCTCGAATCATGCCACCTGTGGTAATCTTGTTATTTGTCATCTTATATCATAAACAAATGCAATTCCAATAGGGCAACTGATATAATATCATTAGTTTATATTTATGTCCACTCCCTTCCAGCCCTCTTTGCAAATGCAATTTTGATGCCATTGATGAGAGACCTGGGATTCCAATTCCTGACCATTTGGACAGACATTTGGGGAAGGAAACAGAAGAAGAATCATTTTGAGGTCTCTCCAAGAGCCAAAGGAGAAAAGAGGTAATAGAATACATATTTTTTCATTTGTTTTGATTAAACTAAAAGCTTAAGTTGAAACATGAACGGCTTGCCATTGGTAAGCACATGAAACCCAAACCCCTTGGCCTTGTAGTTTGGGCCTTGCTTTGAACTCAGACTATTATTACTAAATTTATTTGCAATTATTTCCAACCACACATTCTAAACTGCAGCTACTGGGTGGTCCCCAAGCAACCCAATGCCCATGTCTCTGTTCTCCCCTACCCCTTCCTCTCTGTGGTCTTCCTGGCTCTGAGTCCCCCAGTCCTCTGCCCTTACTCACACTCCATTTCAGAGGCACTGGGGGACCCGCCCTCCCTGCAGATCTCAAAGGCGGAAGCTGGCAGCAGCTCCTGAGCAATAGAGCATTCAGCATGGCCTCATCCACACCCCGCCCCCCAGCAACCTGAGGGCATGACTCCTCTCTGATCCATCTTGGGCAAAACTTCAGGGCTCAAATCCAGAGCCTTTCCCAAACCTCAGATTCAACCAGAGTGGATGAGTTAATAGATTAAGGATGAACTAAAGTTACACCAAAAATATCCCTAGATATCACAGATGCTGGAGTGTTTTCTCACAAGTTATTCTGCTTCTCCAGCTACTTACTACCCTTCTCTCCTCACCCACAGCTATAATTAAGTGCAAATGTTTGCTTAGTAGTGAACTGGGGGTTTAAATAACTTGTCTTGGGTCATGATATGTGGACATCATCGGTCAAGGTGGACTTAGTGTGAACTACGTCTCCTGGGATACTCTAACCTTAGATAAGGATGAGTCCAGTGGACACACACATTGTAATTGTAATGATAGAAAAATTAATTGATTCTAAGGTGTTTTGTTTTGTTGCCTCCTTGCTCCCAAAGGCAAGCTCTGTGTTTGCTGTTGGGAGCATTAGCAAGCTGCAGGCTGTGACTCCATCACTAAATCACTTGCTGCCATTATGTTTCCTCCTACCGGGTTTCAGCGCACTTCACTCAGTCCCTCCCACCGTCCCTGGCGCTGGCCCCTAATACGCCTCTTGGGCACATCTGTTTTATTTTTCCCCGTTATCCACACAATTATTATTATCATTCGGTCCAGTAATTTGCAATTCCCTTTATCTTCTTCGCTGCAAGACTCTCCAGAAGCTGATCCCTGGTTATCAGAACATCTTTAGAGGCAGAGAGCAGGTACCAGGGATGCAGGCACTGGGCTGGCCAGCAGCCTTGTCATCCCCAGCCCCTTCCCTCCTTTCTGCATTAGATCATGGCTCTTTTAGGAAGACCCAGAGGGAAATGGGATTATTAAGAGTCTTGCTGGGTAAAAGCTATTTTGTCTTTCTGATGACTTTTTTGAGTTCAGCGGCTGAGGGGCCTTAATGCCAGAGTAGAAGTTATTACAAATTCGGGAGAGCGCCTTAAACACAGTGTTCCCTGCTGAGCATATGATCAGGGGTGAAGGATGGAAGGGGAGGAAAAGCAACAGAAAGAAGAAAGATTTTAAAAAAAGCCAAGGCGAGAACACCAAAAACAGAGCAAGGAGAAAAAGATGCAAAGGGGAGACATAAATCTAAGATGTGAACCAGCAGAGAATATCCACCTGTGAAGAACAGTGTGGTGAGAGATAATCTGGTACTTATAAAATGCAGGCAAAGGGTTAGTAGGGGAAAGAGCCGAGAATGAGTAATTCTGTACTTATTGCCCCCAAATCTCGTAAAAGTAAAATACACTTACCACAGTGGTTAGAGTGTGCGTTCTATGACCACGAGATGGTCAACCCCACTGAAGCTACTTTAAAGATTAAATGGCTTCAGAATAACCCTCATATGTGACAGACAGTAGTCTGTGTCACCCAACATAGCATGACTACCCTCTGGGGCAAGTATTATCAAATGCATTTTACAGATAAGGAAACCGAGGCACAGAGCAATGAAGGACTCTGATCAGACAGAGCGTGTGGGTTACCACGCTGGCCAGTGGCTGAGCTGGATCTTAAACCCAGGAGGTCTGGCTCCTGAGAGTGATTCAGAACCTAGGAAGTGCCCCCCTTCTCAGCGACAAACTTATTTTTGGCATTTTTAAAGGAAAGACAAACGTTTTGCCAGTTTGAAAATCCCTTTCCCCTGCCTGTGCCAGTAATCTGCCAGCATGCACAATAAGGAATGTGTTCAAGGCTGGGGTGTGAGCAGGATGGAGGTACTTCGCACCTTCTCTGCTCCCTGCATACTCGGGCACTCAGCTCCTTGTCACGCTTGCCCCCTTTCCCCTGTTCTGGAAACCCCAGGAGAGGGGCTCAGGGGGAGAAAGGAGACGGGAGGAGGGTGCAAGGGATGCTCTGGTCTGAATCAAGTATGACACCAGAGGCTTTCTGTCAACACCCGGGTCTCTCCTTTCTTCTCAAGGCCTCTTCTCTATCCTAAATGCCACACTGTTATTGTTCTACTGGATAGGAACAGCATTTTCAGAAATGGGGGATTTATTTTTACAGCACAGCTGGTCTGCCAAAGGTCACATAATTTGGCAATGTTCCCAGTGGTTAAAAATTAATTTCTCCTTATTAATACAACCAAGGTCCCATAGGATGGGAGCTCAGTCTTATCTAAACTTGACAGCTTCCTAAACCTTTAGAAGAATCTTTCTCCTGGAGGGCTGGCCACGACACAAGGCCAGTGTGTCCTGGAATCCGACCCCAATGAATCCTCTTGGCCAATGAAACCATTAAGCCCTTGACCATTTCTCCTGAAGGCAGATAAAGCTTTGAAAAATGCTGCAGGAGCCCGAGGAAAAAAAACTTCTGGGGTATCTTCCAGGAATGGGTTAAGTGTCCTCCAAAAAAAGTCAACAGCTAAGTCCTTACCTGGAAAGAAGAGCAGAATGACTAACTTCTGAGGATAAAAGCACACATCTGCCACTCAATGTGGGCGCCTCATTTGGCAAGTGATGGCCTGATGATAAAATGCCCCAAATATGTTAGCCACACTGCTACCCACTGCCCAGGATCCAGACACCACTGTGCAAGTCCTTTCTCCTCAGCTCAGATCTCTCATGTGTCATGCTTGTCGAAAAGCAAGATCACAACACAGTTAGTTGTTCTAATGGGCTTTTATTTGTGATTCATCAATCAGACAGCCTGGTATTCCGTAATATTAGAGTGAGATTTCCCCTAGAATCAGAGTGAGCAGAGGAAGTGGGCTGTCCGGACAGAAGATGGCTGAGGAAACAGCAAAAGTGTATTGGCTGGGTTCCACTTACTTTCCTTCTAGGGTAAAGTGAGGGTCTTCCTCCTCCTTGCTCAGGTACTCTGTCCCTGTGCACATGTTGCTGTGACTCAGTTTTTGTTTTCCGGAAAACTGGCCTGCTTTAGAGTTCAGTTGATTACACGGCACCCAGCACCCAGCACGAAGGATTCCCATCTGGTGGGGCTTGGTCTGCCGAGGCCTAGAGCAGGCGGCTGGGCCAACACAACGGCGTAGCAATTTTACCTTGCACGATTTTGTTCTAGCATTTGACACAGGAAAAACCTCAACTCGTTTCTAAAGTCTTTCCAAACTGGTTCTTGTGGGTAATGTATTCTGCAGTCTTTGTACCCATGAGGCTGTCTTTTGAATTCTGTCAACTCTGAACTGTCCTACACTGGGGCCACCCCAAGTCAGTCTGTCTCTTGGTTGCTTTAATGAACAATGGAGGTGAAAACACAAGAGTCCTCAGAATCGTCCAGTCCAGGTGTGCCCTATCTGATTAGGACTTGGCCACTTGTGCATCTGTGCCTCGCTGCTCATGGATCGACATTTACACTCCTGGCTTTTATTTACTGCACCTCCAAGGTAGGAACTGGCCTTTCTGTAGCAGAATCTGGACTTCGCGTTCAACAGCAGGGAAGCCCAGAGTCACTGGCTAGCCAGCAAGAGTCCTGTGTGGGGAGCCGGAGCTCCAGCCACTACGGCTTTCCAATCTTCCATTTTGCCACTTGGGTACTCTGAGGCTCAATGTGTGAGGCTCCGTGGGGGACATAAAACTTCAACCCCAGGTGCCTGGCATTCACAATTCTACCAGGCCCGGGCACATGTCTTGGACAAGCAGGGGCCTGCCTGATCCCTGCTGGGAGCCCTCCCCTTCTCACTGCCTTGAACTGTGTGCTGCACTGGCAACCAGTGACCTTTTCCCTACCTCTGTGCCTGCTTCTGGGGAAAAGTTTAATGGGCACTCATTTAACGTGGGCAAGAGACCGGTGCCCAGAACCCAGAGCAGGCGGACTGTAAAGAATCTAGGAGTTTACTGTTTTGCTTGCAAATTATGCCATTCCACATTTTGGGGAGAGAGCCTAAATGAAATACTCCCCCAAACCCCTATCTGGCGCCTAAACGTCCTTGCTTCTCTTTCAGGATTTGGTTGAACTCGCACCTGTCTCCCACAGCCAATTTACACCTCTTATCTGATCATCCAGTCCAGACGGAAGGTTGAATGGACCGAATCAGGCCGTGTCCATGGCAATGGCGTTAAAGCCCAGCACAGATCAAAGCTGCCAGGCGAGGGAGGAAGGGAGACACGGTTATGGGGTCTGGGTTCTTCTGGCCCCGAGCGGAGTGTCCGGGAGGTAGGGACACTAGCCTGTCCGGGAGTTGTCACCATCTGAAGAACCATTGTTGGAGCCAAGTGATTTCCGGAGCAAACCCAGCCCCCGCAGACCAGGATTACCTAGCGAAGGGCAGTTTGGGGCCGGGCGCTGCCGAGGATGGCTAGCGCCAGGGGGCTCTCTCGTCTGAAACCGAAAGCGCGGAAGGAGGCGGAGGGAGGGAGCGCGGCCGCGAGAACACGCCAACGACCGAGCGTCCAGCCCTGCCCTTGCGGAGGGAATTCAGCCGCAGAAGCTGCGGCACAGATGGGCGGGATCCCGAAACTTGGTCTGGAGGGCCGATCCCCCCCCTCCGCACCCCAGATCATTCCCAGAGGGCAGACGATCCATTCCACTCCCCCGTCCCCAGCAGGACTTTGGCTGTCCAGGGCCCCCACCCGGCAGCCGGGCGCCTGCGACCTGGAGGGAGAGACTAGCGCGCAGCCCCCCGAGGCGAAGGCGGGTGGGTGGCGGCCGCGTTGAACCGCAGCACGCCTTCCTTCTGTAATTTGGGTCGATATTTCAAAAGAAATCAATCCGTAAAAATAAAGCACGGGCCGTGAAAGCTGTTTCTTTTTCTCGCCCGCGGAAAAGCAAAGCAGGGCTGGGACCTTGCCCCGACCGCAGAGCGGCGGGCGCGCAGAACTTCCCGGCCGGCCGCCGCGGTCCGCAGCAAGCGCGCAGGCTCCTGCGGGCGGCCCTCGTCGGCGGGGCGCGAGCCTCGGTTTTGCTTTCGCCGGGAGTGTCTCTGCATAATAGAATGTTTATGGATCGCTCGGCTCTGTTTCTGCTGCGCAGCTCAAACAAATCGATGCGGCGTTGGAGCGGGCGCTGGGGCGGGGCGGGGCGGGGCGGGGGCGAGGACGGCCGCGCTCCCGCCACGTGCAGGCCGCGCCGCGTGCTCTCCACCTGCCCGCGCCGCGCCCGGTGCGCACGGCCGCCCGAGCCCCGGCGAGTTGCGCGCCTTCCTGCGGCGCGGGCCGGCTCCCCGCAGCCCTCTCCGCCCTCCGCGGGGAGATCCCAGCCAGGCTTCCCGCCGCCCGGCTCGGCCGGCGCTGCGAGCTTCGGCCGCCGGCCCCAGCCGCTCGGCGCCCGCCCTCCGGGGCTGCGGCGAGCTTGCGGCACGGAGCGGAGCGCGGGCGGGAGGGGCGCTCGGAGCGGGGCCCGCAGCCACCCGCCTTCTCCTTCGGCCTCGCGCTGGGACCCCGCATTACTCCGCAGTTGCTCTCCCGCGCGCACCTTTCTCCCGCCTTCCCCCGGTTCCAGCTCGGAATGGGTCCTGCGCCTCTGCGGCGGCGGGGCTGGCCCCTCCTGGCTGGCGCACGGGTGAGTCAGGGTCTAGCTGGCCTCGCCCTTCGCCGCCGTAGCCAGATCCCTGGGTGCCAGTCGGTTGCTCTGGCTGAACGCCTGGACAGCCCACGGCCTGCGAGCGCTCGAAGTACCTGCTCTGGGCAGGTCCGGCCCGGGTCCCACCCCGAAGCTGCGCCGGGCCTCCTAGGGGGTGACCTGGCCCGCACTGCGCACCAGTGAGCCTCTGGAAGTGACGCAGCGCGGCCAGGGCTTGGGAGGGGAGGGGGCTCTGCAGAGAGCGCGGGAGGCAGGTGGCAGAGCGGGAGCGGGTCCGAGCGGGCGTCGCGCACACGCACTCCGCACACTGCTCAGGGACAGATGTGCGAACATCTGGGGTAGGAGCTGGCCCCGAGTATTCAGCAACCGCTCCCGCTCCGCACAGCACACGGAACCCGAAGTTGTGTCTGTGTGTGGGCATGCGGGTGTGTGGTGTGTGTGCCAGTGTGCGCGCACTCGCGCCGGGGCCTACTGGAGTCGCGCCTGAATACATAATCTACCGTGGGCATTCTCACGGCGCGCGTGCCTGCGCGCGCACACACCGAGCAGATCGTACAGACAGACATAATTTACGCAGCATCCAGGTCTGAGAGAGGTAATTTAATTTCTCTTTGAGCTAGAAATTTATAATTAAGCCAAGAAGGAATGGGAGGCTCAGAAAATCTCTCCAAGTCAGACCTGGACCCATCCCCTTGGATACGACCTGCAGCTGTCAGTAGACCAGCTGTGGTAGGGAAGGAGGTGCGAATGGCAGGATTTGGGTGGCAAAGGCATTCATCAATCGTCCTCCTCAGAAAACAAACACACAACCCAAAGACCTCGGCTTAAAGTGGATGTGTGTGTGTGTTTGGGGAAACGGTGAGAAGCTGCCTACAGGCCCCCTTAGGGCCGCTATCCTTATAGGGGAGTCGGGAGACTGCCGGAGTTAGCCCTACCTCTGAAACCTTCATCTCTGAAGTGCTTTGGGGCAGAGGTACTTTTTTTCTCTCTTCCCTTTCCCTATTTTCTCCAAAGATGGTTTCCCCATCCCCAATCACCTGTAGCAGCTACTCAGTTTTGTTGTAAGATCCCAGGCACCGCTCTCAAAGGGGACAGAGGCTCCCCGAAACTGGTTCCAAGAAAGGATCAGCCCTACTGGATTCCCTGAAGCCAGGGACCCCTTTCCCTGGAGTGGACCGCTGGCCACTCCCCACAGTCCCTGGCTCCTTACTGTTCTGGGCCTCGCAGGGCTTATGTCTGCAGTCTGTGTCCACACACCCTTTTTGGCAGAGGTTGAGAAAAAAATTCCACTCAAAAGTTTCTAACCACTTCACAAGAATGAGAGACCTTCGAGGGCCTTGCCATTTGTTCTATCTAATCATAATTTTTACAAGAACGTGTGATTTACTTTCCCAGAAAACACATAGATGCGGGAAGGATAGCAGGAACCACCAACCTCCTTGGTTGCCAGGAGCGCCCTGTGGACAGCCCCTATCTCAGCCGCAAGCCAACTTTGCTCCACCAGCCTGAGCCCTGTGAGTTCCAGGCGTGTCCATCCAGTCTGCAAAGAACCTACAGCGTCTAGAAACCAAAACTACTCTTGTCTTTCCCAAGCCCTTCAGTTCACATTGCTCAATGTAGCTAAGTGGAGGGAATGCAAATGATTTATATTTCACTGGCTAGGTTGAAGAAACTCATGGGAGATGTGTTCTGCTTCAAGACAGGGAAAAAAAATCCCCAAAAACTGTAATGCGAAGGCTTTGTAGTATTTTTAAACCTTTGATTCAGTCCATATGTGACATCTGAACACCGCCAAAATCTGTTACAACACACACACACACACACACACACACACACACGCACACTCCTAGCAGGAGAGAAAAGTTGGGTTTTAGCAGCCGTTGTATATAGGGAGGCCCGGCTGGGATCTCTCTTTAAATTATTGAGTATTGAGGGAGTCTCCTCCTGAGCCATTCTGCGTGGCCTCCCCGCATCAGCAGTCGCTTTTACAGGAATGAATAGGAAAAAACTTTGAGGGGCTTACCTGGTTGGCCTCTCACTTCGTGTCCCGAGAAGTAGAGCGCTAAGAAGACCCAGGTGAGAGGAAACAGATCCATTTTGGAGCGGGAGGCTTTCTCCAGGACTGGGTTTGTAGGATTCTTGTGTAATTATAAGTCTTTGTGGTTTGTTCCTGTCTCTTATTTTCTCCCTTGCAGTGTCTTCTGTAAAGGTCTCTAATGGTCAGCGATTCCCTCCAGGGTCCTGGCGACCCGTCTTCACCTTTATTCTTGCCGGAAACCCCCCCTCCCCAGGAGGAGGGTAGCTCTTGAAATCAGCGAAGAGGGTTGGAACGGGTTCTCGCTCAAAAAACAAAACGCATCTATCCTCTCTCCAGTTCCTCAAAGTGTCATTTCCTTTATCTTAGAACATCACGAGTATTTCCCGAAAGCCAAGCGTAAAATAATAATAATGATAATCAAAATCAAAGCCGAGACTTGCCTTGGGCACCACACGGCCCCCAGGCAGCCGGGTGAGCGCAGAGGCGTACACTGACCCCCGCGCCCCGGCACCCGGGACGGAGGAGGCACCGGTCGCCCGGCAGCCCGGGCGGGAGGCGGTCGCCAGCGCCCGTCCTCGCCGGCTTCCCCGGGCGGGAGCCTCTCCCCGGGCTACACCCGCTCGGCCAGCCTCTCGAGGGGAGGCTGCGGAAGGAAGCTGCGGCGGCGGCTGCCCGCGCCGGCTGCCGGAGCGCGGGGCCGGCGCCGGGATCGCCCGGGAGAGCGCGCCCTCCGCTCCGCCTCGCCGAGGGTCTGCGCCTCCGAGGAGGTGCCGGCGGGCTGCGGGCCGGGCTCGCTCGCCTGCTCTGCTCCCCTCCGGCTCCCCCTGCCTTTTCAGGCAGAGCAGCATGTGGATGTCAGCGCCGCGGCAGAGCTCTCCGATTACGCGCCGGCTCAGGGCCCGCCCCTTCTGTGCGGCTGATTAAAGAGGCGGCCGCGAGCCGCGCGGCGCAGAGCCCAGAGCCCGGCGGCCGGTCCCCGCGCGCCCCGCGCCCTCCGCGCCCGCCGCGTGGCGCCCCCGGGCACCTCCGGGCCGCGCCGCCCTCGGGGAGGGAAACTCCGCGCGGCCGGCGGGAGCCTCGTCCCCGGCGGTCCGCGACTCCGCTGCCGCTCGCGGGGCCCTGCGCACGCCGCGCTCAATGGCGCCGCGAGGAGCCGGTCGGCGGCTCGGCCGTGTTCGCGCAGGCGGCGGCGCGTGGCGGCGACGTACACGGTCAGCGCGGGCGAAGAGGGCCCCGAACACCCTCTGCGGTGACCGCTCAGAGCCGTCGACGTGTCCCAAAGAGGCTCCCCCGCTTCCCGGCTGGCGGGCTGAGGACTGAGTCGCCCCGCGCCCTCGTAACCATAATAAGACCAGGGCAGACTTCAGTGAAGAATTTCTCCGCGTAATTAGAGTGGAGCCCCCTTTCCCCCCGAAGTTCAGGTACACGAAGCTGCTCAGATTGCTACTGTACTTGTGGTCACATTTCCCCCTAATGTTGTCACACGCAAGCAGCAAGAAAGACGACAGCAGGATGCATGAACACTGTTTCCAGGGTGCTGCGAACACTCCTATCTTTGTTTATGAAATGGCTTGGTAGGTTCCAAAGGTCCCCTTCGCTGGGCACCTGTTACTACTCTGTCCTAAAGACCATCAGGAATCGCCTAAATGACCCCTCCACGTACCTTTTCTGCAAGTAGGGGAGAAAGAGTAAAGTTTGGGTGGTGAGAAACACACACATCTGACTATACCATTTTTGCCTTTGCTCCTACTTGTGGATTCTTCTGGGTGGTTTCCCTCCTTATCTGTACTTGCCATTAGCTTTGTTTATCACTTTTCGTGTTTGAAAAATCTGTAACTCCCACTTAAATGTTATTTACACTGAGATAACCAAAACAAAATTGAATCAGAAGTGATTTGCAACTAGTTGAGCCAAGCCATAGAGGGATTTCACAGTGGAAATCCACAGGCTGATTCTCACGCTGCTAATCTTAGGCGCCTGGCTACAAAGTGCAGGTACCAGAGGCCCAGCTCTTCCAGGAGCATTCCCCCCACCCCTGCCGCGCTACCTTTCATTCCCAGCCTTCTCCTTTCCCTCCCTCCCTTCCTCCCTCCTTCCCTTCCTCCCTCCCTCCTTTCCTCCCTCCCTCCCTTCCTCCCTCCTTCCCTTCCTCCCTCCCTTCCTCCCTTCCTTCCTTCCTTTCTTCTTTCCTTCCTAGGCTTGAGAGCTCATCCACATTACTAAAAACTTCATATTTACACTTGTCCTAGTTAAAGTTCAATTGTAAAGAATGACTCCTGGCCCCAAATATTTGCCGAAGTAGAGAGCCAGTCAGGATTTTGCATTTTAAGCAGAGAGCCCTGCTTATGGTCATTACTGGGCTGCCAATCTAAGGACAAATAACACTATCTGCAGTGAGAGTCCTTGAACGGCGAGGGTCATGTGGTCTTTGAGTGTCACCTCCCGGCTCACTGCCCGGCCTGGTAAACCTTCTAGCGAGTGCCTGAATGTGGGAGACTCCTGCTTCGAAGAACACTAGAGCCAGTTTAGGTGAAGGGCATAGTGAAAAGACAGAGAGCAAAAGGAAACGGAAACCTTGACAACTCTGGACTTCTTGCTCTGGGGCCTCTCTCAGGCTCTTCCCAGGCCCTTGTCCAGGTAGGGCGAAGTCAGGACCGATCCGTTCCAGGGTTCTGTTCTGGACCCAGCTCCCAGCATTCATCAGGTTCACGTTCAGAGATGTGCTGCGGGCAGAGCCGCCTCGCTCACGTGCTTCCTGGAAGGCCGCCCTGAAGCTGCAGGACTTCTCCCCAGTCGGCCTGCGTGAAGGCCTCACTTCCTGCCCCACTCTGAGGTGCCGAGCCCTGGGGACTCCAAGCAGCCGTAGCGGCTTTTAGTCCTCTAGGGGGCAGCACTCAATAAATAATGCCAACTCGACCCTCGCTCCCCTTCTGGTGGCGTTTTGGCTTCCCGGAACTCAGAGTGCCTGGTCAGCGACCTAGGGGCCCCCAAGGAGGCTGGGTCCCCCCAGCCCACGCTGAACACGTCCCGCTGGTCCAGAACCGTGGGCTTAGAGCTGCTTTAATCCAGGACTTCCCAGAGCTCCTGGGAATGAGGCAGAAATCCCACATGTGCCGCGTGGAAAACGAATCTTCAGGGAAATTCTCCAGACTGGGACTGGCTCAGACCTGCCGGCCTTGTTTCGTCTAGACTGGAATCTCAGGGGTTTGGCTATATTTGGTTCGGTCTCCACCAGAGGTACAGTGGTGAGGAGAGGTGCAGGGTCCGACCTTCTCTGTAGGGTGGGAGTCCCCATGCTTGACCTCAGGGAAGCCTGCCTACTACCAGGCTGGTCTCAGCCTCAGAAATGCTAGGTTTGTCGACTGGAACAGAGCTGGCGAGAAAACAGCCAACTACTGAGGCTGGGATTCCTGACCACACTACTCACTCACCTGGGATGTTGCATGTCTTTATCCTTGTGAAATAATACTAGATAATCCCATACCACATTCCATTCCTTTGATGGGAAGGGGAACTTGAAACAGATTCGTAAATGATGCTAATAGAAAGCTGTTACTCAGCCACACCCCAGCAGACAGTTGGGTGTTCTCAGCTAGACCATCCCAAACCTGAGGGCTCATGAGAAACCTCGGGCAAATGCCAAAAATTCACATCCCTGGGTAGCATCGTCTACAGCTTGGATTCCTCAGGTCTGGAACAGTGTCTGGGAATATGCATTTTTTTAACGCATATTTCAGGTGATTGTGATGTGAAGGTTCACAGGCTAGCAACTGGCCAGGAACCAATTAAATATAATTCTGATGGATTCATTATATTTACACACAGTCTTCAATATACACTCTTCTGTTGAAAGACGTGGGTAAATGTCTTCACATTTCCTCTCTGTGCACTTTTCAGATGAGGGCAGACAGCTTCTGGGAAAAACCACCAAAGCACATATCCTTAAAATGCCGGAGTGGGGAGATTCCTAGCTTTGTGACCTTCAGCAGCCGCGACAGCCCAGATCCTGTTTGAAAACACTGGAAAGCCCGCCTCTTGGGGACAGAAGGTTTGCAGGAACCTGTTCAAAGGACTAGTGAGTGGGGTGTGCCGAGCTGCATCCAGCCCTGTCCCCGCTGTCACAGTCAAACACTGAAGCGCGGTACAGGTTCGGCTTTCTTTCTGTGTTTGGCACACTGTGCTTATCAGATGCTGGCGGATGAGTGACGATGCAGGAGGTGTGGGGGCCTGACAGATGCTGAGGCCGCCTCCTGGGAACAGAGTCTCAAGGTTCCAGAAATTTCATGCTTAAATAGTAGACACCGTCTGTCACGTGGTGCTTCCCTTATCTGAGCTCCCACATCCACAAGCTCTCACCCTGAAAGGGGGAGATTGGAGGCATAATTGCATGTTAATATGTAATTTACCACCCCACCCTTGCTAGTGGTTAGCTACATCTGTCTCAGAAGTGAAGCTTCAGTTAAAATGTAATTGGTCCTCATTTTTTATTCTCTCTCTTGTTTGACACTGAAGTCCGGGTTCTGGTCAATAGGGTGTTTTTTTTTCCTCCCTCTCCACTCACTTGGAAAACAATCAAATTTTTTTTCCCCCAACGTTCTTGGATACTGTCTAGTAGTTTCTATTTGATCTCATGTTCGGTAGGTTCCCAGAATCCTTGTAGATGTCTGTAAAATACTGAAATCTCTTTCATTCCAAACCTTGTGTGTATCTCATCTCTTCCTCAGATGTGGACACTGGGTCTGGCAAGAGGAAACCTTACAAACGAAAACAAAACAATACAAACAAACAAAGAAAAAACAATGGCCAGAATGCAGCAGAAACATGTGCAGAATTTATTCAAACATACCTGGAGTCCTTGGCTGAAGAAGCCATGCCGCTTCTTCCACTTTGATTGGCTTTAGCAAGAAGTAGCTCTCCCTCTGCTACACTAATGAATTTGTATACTTTTGGAGCTTTAGTGTATCCAGTCAGCCCCAGTCAGCCCCTTGCTTTAGAACAGCCCTTTCCAGCACAGCTTCTCCTAATGACGGAAGTGTCTTTTAAACGTGACTGCTTGACATTTAAAATGTGGCTTGTGTTATTGTCTGAATTTTAGGTTTCATTAAATTTTATTAATTTAAGTTTAAGTTGTGCTTACCAGCTACCATGTTGGACAGACCGGCTTTTGAATAATAGAAGACCACAGCTGGATAGCTGAAGAGACCACACTTGCTCCCCATGAAGGGAACTCCAACACCTGCGGAAGTTCTGACTGCCGAGGGATCTTTTACGAAAATGCCAGTGTCTGTTTGGATAGTGAAGAGAAGGGCTAGCTCATCACTGTCATGTTGTATTCCTTCCTCTGCTCTCTGATACGGCTTTTACAGATCATTCACAGGGAATCAGGGCTTTCCCTGGCGCCCTGCAGGCTCCTGGCCTCAGGTCCAGGAAGTAGAGACAACCCCAGAAAAGCAGGAGGGGCAGCAAAAACCTGGAGATCAGGGTAGATGACTGTAGGTCTTCCCTTGGGTGTCTGTGAAAGTTTTTTAGCCAGTCTGGAACCTGTTTCCTCACCTGTAGAATGAAGGATTGCTTTGAATCACTTTTTCGGGTGCTGGAGATCGAACTCAGGGCCTTGCACTTGCCAGGCAAGCAATCTATCACTGAGCTAAATCCCCAGCCCCACTGTGAATCACTTTTACCCCTCTCTGGTTTTGGAGTTTGGCTAGCACTCTTTCCTAATGCCATTCTCATTCCTGAATTTAAAACTGGTTTTAGTCTGAGTCCCATAGGCCACCCTTAGCCTGCCACTTTCATGATCAGTTACCCTTAAGACTTTAATGCGTGGCTGGGGCTAATCAGCTATTCCATCATCATAGCATTTGCACTGGGCGCTTTTCTCTAGGAGTAATAGTGAGGATGTCAGGTGTTTTGACAGCATTCCAGAGGAGATATTTTTGGACAAACCCTTTTCTTTTTAGGCCCTCAGAAATAATAAAGATTCCACCTGGCAATCACAGACAAAGGCCAAGAATTTATTTGTAACTTCCTAGCATTTTATAGGAAATTTAGGGTTGTGATCTAAGACGTTTTATCATTCAGGGAAGTTATTTTGAGAAAATAAGAAAATCCCCACTCACTTCCTAAATTCACAGGCCAGTTTCCTTGGCAGTGTGACCCCTCCGTCCAGGATGCTCCTCACTTTTCCTTCACTGCATGCACGTGCACCTATCAGCCTCCCACAGATCTGGAAGGGAGTTGTTTTGTTTGTTCTTGCTGTTTTCAGATTCGTAACCCGTGACTTAGGGTGTCCTAATTAGACATCTACATGTCAGGTGATTGTTACATTATGATGGCAAGAGCTGCTAATTTGAGCATGAATATTGTGATGGAAGGCAAGAGTCAGGGAACTGACCTTTTGCTCTCGAGGCTACTCCAGGGCGGGTTAATTCACACCCACCACAGTTACTCCTCCTCGCTCTCCTCCTTCATATTTACTCCTACACAGTTTGCTGGGCTGCCAATCAACCCTCATTGTCTGGGTGAGCACAGGGCTGTGGAGGGGCGTGGGGTGGTGCTTGCTTCTGCAGGGACCGAGAGTCCATCATAGATGCAATCTCCTTTTCTGTCTCCAGACTTAGATTCTTATTTATTTTCTAAATTTGGGAGAGATGGATGTGTATCTTAAAAAGAATTCCAGGGGCTGGGGATTTAGCTCAGTGGTAGAGTGCTTGCCTAGCAAGTGCAGGGTCCTGAGTCTGATCCCCAGCACCAAAAAAAAGAAAAAAGAATTCCAACATCATATAAAAATATTGAATTAAGAGTTAATACCTGCCCCTCCGCCCCAGTATTGCAGTTCATCTTCTTACTGATGCAGATTTTGGGGACCCTTCCAGAGACACTGGAACCAGATTCCGAGTTAAAGCAGAGGTGAGTTGAGTTTCGTGTTTTCTTCTAATGTGCTTTCTCTAGTTCTTTTTCCCTCCCACGTCCTCTCTTCTAACCCAAAGCAGCAATGATCTCGAAAACCATTAGGGGGCAGCTGTGACCAAAAAAGGAAACCGGCAGTGAACAGGAAGAACTGAAATTTTAGAGGAAGAGATACAAAAGGAAATGAAAAGAATGCTAAGGAGACAGATCAGCCAGAGAGAAAAATGAAAAGAAAAAGGAAGTAAATAATTCCAGAGTATTACAAAATAAAAGGAAGTAGCGAGGGAGGTAAAGTGTGTACATGTTAGGTAAGTGGTAATTTTCAAAGGCCAGGGATTTATACGAGGGGTGCATGTCTGTGTGTATTTAAAGCAAACACATGGCACCTCAATTGGTTCAATCTTAGCAGAAAGTGGGGGGTTATCTTTTTGTGAACCGGAAGAAACTTGTCACGCTGTGACCTGTTTGCGACTGATGTGTTCTGAAGGCCCCTGTCCGTTTGGACTTGGGGTGGAGTGGGTGGAGTGGGGAGCAGCAGCCCTTTCCTCATGCATCTTCCAAATGTTTAAGAATGCTTTCAGCCCTCAGCAAGGCAGGGAAATTAGCCTGAATACAAAGGTGTAATTCTATTTCTTGAGCAGCAAAACTCAGGGAATGGTTTCTTTTGAAGCTGACGCCTAATCAAAGTGCTTTCAGGTGTACTTCGGGCAAACCTCCCCTGGTTTCAGCAGGTTAACTTCATTAAAGCTCCTAGCTACTGCTTTAATGTTTTCTAGTCTCCCCCCCAACGCACCTTGGGTACATTAAGCAGAAACAAACTCTCAGGGGAGTTCTGCAGCCTGGAGTTTTGCATTGTGACTGGAATGCAGGGGCAACATTTGTGCTGGGGTAATATTAAATGGAAAACTGCTTCTAGACCACAATACATAAATTCACTTTTAGTTAACGTCTTCTTGTCTTTCTAATTCAAGCTCCCCCTCCCCAACTTCAAAAGAAATGACAAAAACTTGGGGAAACCCTGGTCTGGAGCCGCCATGTCCAACGTGGAATGATCAGCTTCATCTGCTGATGACTTGCTAAACCTGATTCAGAAGACGCACCATACCCAAGCTTTCCTGAATTATACTCAATGCCGTTGTCCAGACGCCTGTGAAAACTTTTTGTTTCAGGGTTAAAGGCACGAGCTCTCAGTCTCCTTTCTCAGTTGTTGGATTCGTGTATCAGCTGAAGATCTGGGATGGGCAGAAGCCACTTTGGGCATACGAAGATTATTAAAGGAAAAGCTGGGTGTGCGCTTACCACAGGCAACCCCAGGAACTTGTGACAGAGGCAATCATGTGAGCACTGAATTTTCATGAATCATGGTACGTTGAAATATGAGCTATTTAAAGCTGTGCAGTTTGCAGATTTGGGGTTTCCCCAGAACCTAAAGTGAGAAGCTGTCTGTGATCTAATGTGTCTTTAGTTCCCTGTTTCGGAGGCATGCATTCTTGGAGGTTAGTTTCTAAGAAGTTTTAAAACACATACTGGAAACTTGACTGAGCTAAAACCTCTCTGATCAAAAGCCATTTGCTTCTTTTTTAAAAAGTAACCCCAAGTATAATTGCACATTTGCTTGACTTTGTGTCACTTTGTTAGACTTTGGTAAGGATGTAGAAACTGAAAATATTATGCATTTGACCTCTCATTTCATTTGCTCATAATTTAGAAGAAATAAATATAATTTTTGACCTTTCAACACAACTGGGAGTATTTTCCTCTTGCTGTATCTGACAGTATTATCACAAATGACGTGGCTTTGCCAACACTGCGTTCTCCAAGCCCTTAGAAAATGAAAAAGTTACACTTTAGGGCAAGGAGTATTTTAGGGCAAGACACCCTGATAACACTAATAATTAGGCTAACAATACAGAGTGGCATATCCCAGGGGACTCAGAGCCCTGAACACCTAGTTTCCACTTTTGGCTTTTATGCTGATACTATGTACCTTGCATCAAATCCTTTCTTATCTCTATGAGTTGCTCACCTTGCCCATAAAAGATGTGTTGTTATTCTGTAGGAAATGCCCTACTGAACCAGTCAGGTGAATCTATACTTGGTATAAAGTAGGGCCTTCTTTGATTAAAAAAAATATTCATCGAGTATGTACTAGATGCCAAACTCTGCTTGAGTAGAATAAAAGCCAGTTGCTATAGCTTATATCTAGATGTCTCCCTAACGGCTCTTGCACTCCTAGGTGAGGCTTTTGGGAGGTGACTGTATCATGGGTGTTTGATACTGGGTTAGTCCACTGGTGGGTATACAGTTTAGTGTGATGTTGAGAGTGAAGCCTGGTGGGAAGAAGTGGGTCACCGTGGATGTGACCTGGAACGGTTTATATCCCTGCTTCTCTCTTGATCCCCCACACTGCTTCCTGCCTGCCCTGCCATGGACTGTTTCTCCTCTGTGATGTTCCTCTGCCACACTGTCCTGCCTTGGAGCCGGCTGACTATGGACTGAAACCTCTACAAACTGTGAGCTGAAATAAACCTTTCTTCCTTTAACTTGTGGGTGTCAGGTATTGTGTCTTAGCAATGAGAAAGCAGCTAAGACATCAGTAGTACATTACTGAAGATGGCTGTTCTCGGGAGCTTTGCAGAAAGAGACAGGTAACACTCAAAATGACAAGAAGCAGGTACATTTCAGATAGTGACAGTGAGTGCTAAGAAGAAAATAGTATAAGAGGATATGGTAGAGAATAATAAGCCTTTCTACTAACTGGGACTTTAATGTAAGCAAGTAGCCCAGCAAAGTCTCAGTCTCTTTAGGAAAGGGTTATGCAGCATGGGTGTTTTCCAGGTTGACACTGAGGTCTATTAGTAGTTTATAAAATCAATGTAGAAGGTTGTGATCAACATCTTTAAAAAAGTAGTAGTTCTGGATAAAATAAATGCATGTTTTGTTTCATGAAACTTGTTTCTGTATATTCACATATATGGAAATATACATGTTTCATCGATTCCTAAACACAAGAGTTCTGGGATATGTGTAAGATGCGTTACTTTTTGTGGGTTGCAGTGGTTTAGATGACCTCTAAAATATTTTTAAGCCGAAACTCTGATTCCATGAAATTTTTATAGCAAGAGCCCAATGTAGTGTAATTTTTGTTTGATTTTATTTATAACTAAATAAATAGCATTGCTCATTAGAGAATCCCAACGTTTAACTCAGTATCAGGCACCATGATTGGTGTTTGATAAATGTTTTTTCAAATTAATGGAAAGGAGATTTATATACTAGGTGTTATAATAAATACCACAACCTAAGATGAATCACCCAAGAACATACTAATCAATGTATCAAAATAATTTATTATATTTCCCAAATGCCAGCCTTACAAACCAAATTCAAATTTATATTGCCCTTTCTTCTGGTGATAGAGGAACTACTATTTCTTAGAATTTTTAGGAACTCTGCTGTTTAAAAGAAAAAAAAAAAAAAGAGCTTCAAATGTTATTCTCCAAATAGGACAAATAGCCTTCTTTCCTCCTACAATCCAGTAAACCCTTTGGACTGCTTAAAATGGAAAGGAATTAGTAGGGATAATTTTCTACTCCTCCTCCCTGGGGCCCAGGTGATTCTGCCTTCCTAAAAATTCTTCTGACCTCATGAGTTTTCATTTGTTAAGTCGCCTTTTTTTCAGGACAGCAATAATCTTATTTTAACACAACTTTTTCCTTGGTTATGGCTTAAATAGTAAGTTTCTCAGTCTCAGAATGATTTTTTAAAATTACACATTCGATTAGAAGTAGATGATCCAAGTCTTCTGTCTTTAGTCTTTGGGAACCCTTGTTGACCTCCATTGTGAAGGGAGAACCAGGCTGAGAAGATCCCATTGAAGGATCAATGAGACATCATCCTTAAGAAAGGCAAGAGTCAATGGACCCCTTTCAGAACCCAATGCACATGTCCCTGAGTTAATTTTCAAGTCCATTTACTTAATTGCCTGAAAATCCATGGCCAGGAAAATTGACTCAGAGTTTAGGACGGCTGCACCCAACCTCCTGTAACCATGCCCTCCGCCTTCTCCAAAGAAAGGCAGACACTCATAACCAGGAAGAAACTTTAACCAAGCCAGCACCCTCATCATGTGACATCTGCTCCCAGCATGCACCACGGCCATGGTCACGTGTCTATTATGGGGTACCTGGGTTCATGCAAAGATGCACTCTTGATGTTTAATATAGGAAATCAAGTTTTTGTGAGTCAAAGTACATTATAAATAATAATCTGAAGGCATTGTTTGAAGGAAGCCTGTACGGTATTTTTAAAGTTAATGTGGATTCCAGTCTTGATCAACCCTATAAATTTAGGTGGAAATAGAACTAAGGAAAGCAAATGCTTGGAATTAGTCCTGAAACCACTAGTGAGAGACCATAATGCGTGAAAATCACGAAGGTGCCTTTGCATCATTTTATGGGCTTTATTTGTATTGTTATCATTACCAACTGCAGATCCCATCAGTGCACACCCACCCGTGTGTTTCCTCAAGCCATTCTAATTTTGTAGATTTCTTTCATTGTAGAATCTCTCATAGAATCATTTTGACAATGACACTCCGCTGGAGATACGCTGAGACGCATAATTTTTGGGGGGTAGCTAAAGTTAACTGCACTCATCATTCTGAGCTGTGACACTCAGCTGACGCTCCGTGATGGCAGTTTCCAGTTAAACAAACGCAAAGCTGTATTTAGGCTTTTTTGAGACATTGTGATAGGAAGAAATCAAAGTCTCTCTTGCTGCTATTTTAAAAATACTCATCAGGGCAATTCCATTGGAATACTATGATGATAGTTTTCCTATTTTAATCCTTTATGTCTAAAGGTAACATGTTGCTGGAAACCCCTGATCCAGTGAAAATGATTTCGAAAAGTCAGTTTGAACAAATGCTGCTTTGCTATTGTTAGAATTAAAAAAAGAAAACCAAAAAAAACCTCAGATTCTTCTAAGAGGTGGTGGTGGAAGGTTTGTTTAAAGATGAAGGAGGCACATACAGTGGATGGAGTTTCAAGTCTGGGATCCTACTAAGTGTTTCAGACAAGGCCCTTTACTTTTTGCTAATTGCAAAATAAACAGAACCCCTTGCTCTCGAGTTGTTTAGACAGTCTTTCTGCCTATGGGTACAGGGATGTCAGTTTATTTATCACACAAAGAGTTGTAGGCTGAGACAGAAATTAAGCTCTAAACTTCTGACACCAAGTTCTATACAATCACCACAGGGTGATGTCCAGACTCCAAACTTAGGCTCTTCCTGTATTTTTCCACAGTCTTCTTTACTTACACAAGTACAAAATTGTTTGGTAATATATTCTAAAAGAAATCTTGCAACATGCCCCGAATTAACATCAGCTGGCCAAACTGAGCTCTGTCACCAGGATGTCCATTAAAAAAACAGTTTTCACTATCATCGTAAAAACATGTCACCCTACAATAGCATTTACTAAGCACCTAATTGCTTAGGGGTATAGTTGGAGCACAAATGTCTCTAAACACACTTAGGTAGACTGCCAGAGAGCAAAGGAGAGACAGCCCCAGGCGTGGCGCACACTGATAGGAAGGCCACTGTCTAGTGATAAGGCAGATCTCTTCCAGGATCAAGCAGACGAGGTATACTGTGGTGGGGAGAACTGCTGAGTGCTATTTCCACCAGTTCCAGTGGGAGCCAAGTTAAATAAACCAACGCCTATCTCAATAGGGACAAGTTGCCATTATTCGTCATGTAACAATCTGAAAAATTAAAATATCTCAAATTTCTTCTCGTGGGTTGTTTTCACTGAAAACAAATTACGATGTGTGACTCAGAGAGGGACCGGCAAGACAGGAAGACTATCATTCACCAGTGTTGCAAGCAAGTTATGCTATGGCTTGGCTTTTAAATGTCCTGTGAAAGCTTGTAAGGTAGAGGCTTGGCCGCCAGCCTGTGGTGATATTGGGGGTGGTGAAACCCTTAGAGGGTGGAGCCTAGTGGAAGAAAGTTAGGTTATTGGGGGTGTGGCCTCGAGGGTGAAACTGCAACTCCTGACCACCATGGAGGGAGCAGGTTCCTCTGCCATGTGCTCCCCACCATGATGTTCTCTTCTGCCGAAGGCCCAGAGTGCAGGGCCGATCAACTGTGACTGAAACCTCTGAGACCATGAGCCGGAATAAATTTTTCCTCCTTTTAAGATAATTTTCTTTGTCACAGTGATGGGAAGCTAACATATGTTTTACTTTACTGTCTATGTTTCTGTTTCCTGCTCTATAAAATGAGGCGGTTGGTCTTTTTTCTTCTTTTTTTATTAGTACATGTTTGCAGTACATAATGGTTACATTTATTGTGGGGAGTTTGCACATGTACATAACGTATCTTAATTCTTTTCTCACCCCCTTCCCCTCTTATGCCTCCTTGCTCCCTCCAACTATTCTTCCCCTTCCCATTTGCAAAAGCTCTATTTCCATTTTTCCTTCAACTCTATTTTTTCCTCCTCCTTTCCCCTACCTTCCATTTCTTGTTCCCTTTTCCATTTGGAAAAAAAAAAATCTCCTTACTTCCTATTTTCTATTTTGCTCCTCTTCTTTCTATTCTTATTTTGCTCTTTATTTATATTTTGGGAACATAAAGAAACCATGTGCTATTTAAGCTTATGTGTCTAATTTATTTCATTTGTTTCCAATTTATTTCAAGGTGTATCTATTTACCTACACATGCCTCAATTTATCCTCTTTATGGCAGAGTGGTACTTCATTGTGTATAAATACCACATCTTTTTTATAAATTCATCTTTCGATGGATATATAGGCTGCTTCCAAGATACAGCTATTATAGATCATGCTGCCATAAACATGCACATACATGTATCCCTGTACCAGGATGTCTTTAACTCTTCCAGGCAGATATCTAGATGGGGACTAGCTGGGTCAAATGGAACTTCTAGTTTTATTTTCTGTGGAATCTTCACAGTGATCTCCATAGCGCTCATTGGACTGGTCTTCATGACTGGTCTTGTTTGTGCTCTCTGGTTCTATGAGGTGTGAGCCGTTTGTATCAACAAACATTTCCCAGTGTGTGTTGCTCATGCAGTAGTTGGCCTTGTATGCTTGCAAGTGGCTGTCCACGCTTTGGAAGAAACAACCTGGTGATTTATAGGTAGCACCTTTTGTCCTCAAACTGCAGGATGAGGCACAGAGGCCGAATGTGAACATCGTGAGGGTCAAAGGTCACAACCACTCTGGGGGGAATCAAGAGGACTGTATACCTGAGTGCACTCGGGATTTGGTCTGGGTTAGCAGCAAACTCCTGTCTCCCTGGAGTATTCTGTGAATCACAGTGTGCTCCTGGCCTGGTCCATTAGGGCGAGTGGGTTCATGCATGTTTGCAGTACATAATGATTACCTTTATTGTGGGTAGTTTGCACATGTACATAACGTATCTTAATTCTCTTGGAGCCCTCTGGGGCTCCTGGCCTGATCCATTAGGGCAAGTGGGTTGTTAGTGGAAGCAGAGTCCAGTCTGGAGTTCTTCAAGGGACTGTAGAAAGGCAGTTTGGTCCCGTGGAGAATGACAGTCCTGGTGAATACAAAGGTAATTTTTGTTTTGGTTTGTTTCATTTTTGGTGCTGGGGATCGAACTGAGGGCCTTGTATTTGCGAGGCAAGTATTCTAACTGCTGAGCTAAATCCCCAGGCCACACAAATGTGATTTGGGAGGTGACCAAGAAGGGTCATTGTATGGCAACAACCTCGCTATTTCCCCGAAGTGTGCAGAATAAACAGTGATATGAACGCATGGGCCAATGACGAGAAACAGGGCAATGCTCGGAGAATCAGAAAGCTCTCCTGCTTGGGTACCTTCCCAGGAGGGGTATGAGCCTGGGAATGATAAAGGAACAGCGGTATTTTGGAAAGAGCGGAGAAACTGTGGCAGCAGAGGAGCAAGACAGCTCAGCAGATGTGGATGGCACCGTGTTCGGGGTCTCATGTCATCAAATAGCAGAACTGACTTCACTTACCTGCTGCTGTCCAGGCAAAAGAAACAAACAAGTACAGAACACACACACACACACACACACACACACACACACAGAGAGAGAGAAATCTTAAATGTATAAATCTTCCAAGGATAAGTTAACAGAAAAGTAATTTATATGGAGCCAAAATTGTGAAAGAGACAGATGTTCTTCGAGCCTAAGTAGATAGAAAAGATTTGCTAGCAGAGAGAACGAGAATGGGGGCTCATCTACAATCCCAGGGGAGCCCACTGGCAGAAGACAAACACTTGCAGTGTGAGATGCTGGGTTTATTTTGAATATGTGACCCTAAGTAAAGAAATTGGGAAGGGGGAGAGAGAGGCAGAGAGACAGAGAGGCAAATGAAAGCAGTCTGCCTCCTGAATTCAAGACCTGTTGTGGTTTGGATCTAGAAAATCCCCCACAGCTGAGGATCGTGGAAGGCGATTAGACTGTGCTCATAGTCACAGATGCAGGTCAGCGGTGGGCCTGATCTGAAGAGGTGGGTCGCTAGGGGTGTGGCCTGTCCGGTGCGCCTCCCTCTGCTCCCTGCTTCCTGGCTGCCATGGGATGGGCAGCTGTCCTCTGCTCGGGCCCTTCACCGTGCTGCTTCTGCTTTGGAGCCAGCTCACTGTGGACTAGATTGTGAGCCAAAATAAACCTCTCCTTCTTTAAGTCTTAGTATTTGGTCCCAGCAATGTGAAAGGGACTAAGACACCATCTTTCTTTCCTTCTTTCCCCGTGTAGATTTGAGGCTTTCCCCTCATCTTACCCAGCAGAGGAAATGGGAGGAGCTCGGAACATCCGCGCCTCATCCTTCCAGGCCCCAGAGGAAGCTTCGGGAATTGCAGCCTGGCTGTGATGGGAAGGTAGGAAGCTGGGGAGCAGAGTCAAGCAGACCTGGTGCCTGCGAATATGTGTGGGGAGGCGGAGAACAGAGCGGGTGCCACGGGCAAGAGCCAGGCGCACCCACACGTCTCTCAGTGCTTCTGGGAGAAACGGAAGTGAGCAGATGGCCCAGAAACTGAACGGTGAGACTCTGAGTGTTTATGGTTGGTATAAACGGGTTAGATCCTGACTAACGGTCCTGACTGAGGAGGCTGGTCTTGTTGGTTCAAATGATTCGCCTTACTTGCCGTGAAAGGCTGAAAGGCGTCCACAGCGCCTCCTTGACTGGGTGGAGTCCTGCACACCCTTCTCTGGGGAGCAGTGTATGTCTCCGCCCCTCTGACACTGGATGTGGCCATGTGATATGCTACAGCCACTGAACACGAGGGGAAGTGGCATATGCTACCTGTGAGCAGACACTTAGAGAGCTCTATGGGGCTCTGCTGAGAGAAGGGCGCACACCAGACAAGGGCTGCGGTGTCTGCCTGGCTCCTGGCATGAACGGCTCACGAGGAGCACAGCCAAGTCGCGGGCAGGCCATGCCCAGGTGTGTCAGGAATGACACAATCACCTTTGTGCCGTGGTCCCTGAGACCATGGCACTCAGACTGCTGCACAGGTTTACAGTGTGTAGTTGTTCCCTGGGATTCGTGAACAAAGTGGTGGGTGGTACTTGCTGTCATTCTTGTGGGGAGGTCCTGGCAGAGGTGGGTGCCTTCAGCTGCCACAGAATGGGCAGGGAGGCACAAGGCCTGGCTAGGATGTCCCTGAGCTTGTGCCACCCCCAGCCCAAAGGAGAGCTGTGGTCACCCAGCTGGCCCCAGGAAAAGGACTTCATTGCCTGGCACAGTTACCAAGTGTTTAAAGCAGAAATAACCCTGAACTGAGCACAAGAAAGGAAGTTCGGGGCAGGGGGAGTCTGTGGACAGAGGCCAGGAAATCCCACTGAATCAAAGCATGGTGGACAACGGAAGAAGTGGATTCCATCTGGAGGAGGAAGCGGCATGAAGCTGGGATCTAGAGGCTGACTCCCATTTCTGAAAAAGAGAAAAATGAAAAAAGAAGGTAGGGATGCCCCAGGATCGCTCCTGAGAAAATAAGCTTTCAAAGATGTGGCAGTGGGGATGTTTTTCTGGCTAACTGGTGATGGTCTGCCCCGACAGACTTGAACTTTTCTTCACTTACTGGGAAAACCACCAAGCTGGGCATGCTCAGTAAAGTCTTCTAGTGAGCCATTCCAGGAGGCCGGTTTGCCCGGTGTCTGGTGATCTGTGACACAGCCTACGTAGATGACGTAGACGTGTCCCGCCATCTTACTGGACAGGGTGCGGTAAATGATGTGTTGGGGGGACACAGTAGATGATGTCTTGAACTCTTCCAACACAAATAGATTATCATTTATTATTTAATCCTATGGCTCATGGCATTAAAATGTCAAAATTGACTTAACTGAGGCAAACAAACAGAATTAGATATGAAATGGAAGTAAAAATGAAACAAGTAGAATTAAGTCTGAAATGCAAATACACCATTATATCTCATTCTACAAACCACATCAAATTATTTGTAGGCATGAAGTGGGCTATACATAAGCAGATGAATAAGATGTTACATTAGACCTAAGGCCACATTAGGCTAATCTGAATGAGCAAGTTTTGAGATGCAAGAACATGGAAATGGGAGCTTCAAGCATGAGAAAAATTCTAAAAAAATGTGAGTGAGTTGGGAAAACGATGGACAGTGTGTGTAAAGTCCACGAACTCCAACACTCCCACCAAATGCTGGAAACGATTCAAAGGGAAAGCAAACCATTCAGTGGTTCCCAGCAGGTGCCAGTGCGGGCCGGGCAGAGACATGCCAGAGCTATGGCTCTCCGTTCATTTCTTTCTCATCCCAAATGTTCAGTTTTGTCCCCTGAGAGGATTCTTTCCCCCAGTGTGACAAATTTTCCAATTTTGTAATGGAAGCCAGGAGAAAATGGAATTCTCTTTATAGAAATCCATTTTGTAGCCAACTTTCTTGAGATGCATCTACCCCTGAAAGCAATTTCCTTCATCTGGGTGGATGTGGCTGAGGTGCTTAGAGCCGGTTAAGTGGATCACTGATAATTTGCTCTCAGAGCTGGTGGGAGATTTAACAGCAAGGCCCTGGTGGGGGAGGGAGGTGGCGAGGGCCGGCCTCTCCAAACCTCTTCCAGCTGCGCTGAGCTGTTCTCAGAGCAATATCACTGGGGTAGGCTGACGGAGTGGGTGGTGTTGGAAGGTGCCTGAGTCCCCAAGACAACAGCATTATTATCCTTCCTGTATCTCTCCACTGAGCTCAGGAATCCAGCTGGTAAACTGTGAAGCACACCGGAGAGGTAAATAGAAGACTAGTCAGCAGAAAACAGTAGTGTTATGGTATGTCCCTGTCACAGACCTGAAGGCCATTGAGGGTTTGTAGGACATGGAAGAGGTTGTATAATAGGACTAGAATCCCAGTCTGGCTGGCTCCTTGCCCTGGCATCCATTCTACTAGTGCCTCTTTGGGGGCACATTTATGATTATGTAATGGCAAAACAAAGGCGTTTGGTAGTAAATTAAATCGGTTTTATGCTATGTGGGTGACTTGCACGCAGTGTACAGCGCCAGGTTTTGACGCATTCCAACGTGGGAAATGCCCTCGAAGCGTAACAACTGGCCCCTCTCCATCTGCTCGTGTTCCCGTTTGACTCTTCCTTGCTCTGTAAATACTCAGACTTGTTAGCAAGTTGAACTCATTTCAATGCTGTGTGAATGAAGTGCACGTAGGTCAGAAGGTAGCTCGTGGGAGCCCTCAGAAGACACATAAACTTTCCTTATCACGAGAAATGCTTCATCCATTTCATACATATGTCAGGCTCTATTTCTCACACAAGCAAGGGGATGCAAACGAAGCCTGGATGGGGGCCAGTGGGAAGGAAATTGACCAAAAAGCAAAAGTTTATGTCTAAGAACATAGACTGAAAACCCCCACTGAGGCACGGTAAAGAAAAATAAGTGTCTACAAGGGCAACAAGCCGAAAGGGATTATTGACAAGCTCAAGAAAAGAGCTCCGTAATTCTTCAGTAAGGTTGATGGGTGTCCTCGGCCTCCTCTTGATGAATTCCATCACAGCGTCTCAGGATGCCATCTGTGACTCACCATGGGATCGACACACCTTGATAGGCTTTTGCGAATGTGCCACCTGCTGCCCAACCCCCCAGGACAGCGATCTGGTGTGGAGAAATCAGCACCTATTTTATAGGCTAAACAAGAAAAATATAGACTGCATCTTGTGTCACAGAAAGGAGCCGCTGGATTTCACGTCTGTACCCAAGATAAAGGGGTGGGACAGGCTAGATTTCATTCATCGCAGCACCAGCTAATGTCTGCTGAGAACTTGCTATGAGCCAGGCACTGCTTTATTTTGCTGGCCCATGTCAATTTACATTTTAGAACGCTGTAGGTTTATTTTTCCACCCCTCAGTTTTTTTGTGTGGTACTGAGGATTGAAGCCAGGCCCTTCACTACATCCCCAGCCCTTTTTTATTCTTTATTTTGAGACAAGGTTGCTAAGTTGCTACGTTTTGCCCAGGCCGGGCTTGGAGTTGCCATCCTCCTGCTTCCCCTTTCAGAGTGCTGGCATTACAGCTGTATGTCACTGTGCTCAGCTGTTTTGTTTTTTTTTTAAACAGATAAGAATGAGACACAGGTAAAACACACACACACACACACACACACACACGTTAAATTTGAGTGCTTTGATTGACCTAACCAATCACATGCCTTCTCTTAAATCTAGTGTGCAGAATGTCACAGCTAATACCGATTTAGCAGATGAAAGATCCCACCATGTACCAGTCAGGGTAATAAACATTCAGGAATTCTAAGCTTGTCTCTAAAGAACTCCTCATCTACCCACCGGATAGCACCTAACCCTACTGAAAAATCACGTGATGCTAGTGGCAGAAGAATATAATGAGGGTAGACTTCCAATGGGTGTGTGTGTGTGTGAGTGCATGTGTGCAAACGCGCACACATGCACCCAAACTGAGGAACTAGTATCAGGAGAATAGTTACCAGCTGACAATGTGGATTAAGTATGAGAAGCAGGAGGGAGAAAGGACCCCAAATTTCTAATCATACTTCCTGCCTACGTGATTACCTGAGGAGGCCCGCTATATTCTCTTTGAAAAACAGGGTCATTTCAAGTTACTTTTTCTATCACTCCAGAGGTCCTGTGAGCAGATTTACAAAACAGCTGCTGCTTCTCATCATGGAGGATTGGAGTTATGTGGCTCACTTTCTACCAAAGGTGAATTGATGGCTCTGGTCTTGTTTACTGGTTTATAAGAGTGCTAGTTGAGCCTTCCACTACTGGGAGGAAAAGATATTCAGCTCAAATTAGTTTAAGTAAAAGGTAATTCATTTACTCATAGAATCAGGAAGTTGGGAGTCAAGGCACAGCTTGATCCAGAAACACAAATAATGTCATCAAAGCGTTAACCATTGCTCAATAGTACTCTGCATGTGACCGAGTAATCATGTCTCTCTCTTGTCTCAGCTTGCCTCTGTTTGGTGATATTCCCAAGAAGGTTTTAATCAAGTAGCATACAACTCATCCTTCGATTTTTAGCAATTTCAATGGAAATAGGACTTCTCTCTCACAACATCTGTTCCTCAATCATTGAGAAGCCTCGAACTGGCTGTGCTTGGGTGAATGGCCTTCTTAGGCCAGAGGACACGGTGCTCTCCTTAGCCAACCTGGGCCATGTTCACCTTACCTGGGGTATGGGCAAGACCCTATGCATGAAAGGCCAGCAAGGATTATGCAGTGCTAGAGGACAATTCCACAATGGAATTAGGAGAGACTAGGTGGGATGGGAGAAGCCAGACCGACAAAACCATAACAGATAAGATTTCTACTCCAAGCTCTTTATCTTCCCTTATCAGTGCTACTTAGTGTAGATAATAAGCAGCCACACCCTAGAGATGGCTACCTCAGTGTGATTTACCAGGACTATGAACAAGTCTGTCTTCCTATAACTGCAGGGTTCTATGATGACTTGACTCCTGCTATTTGCAGTCCCTTATACTTGCATGGCGTTTACAGCTTACACATCAAAATGATCTCATCCCATCTATTCAGCAACATGAAAAGCACACAGGAAAGACATCATTATTCCCATTTTATAGAAGAGGAAGTGGGGCGTCAGAGAGGTTGCCGGGCTTGTCCAGGGTACCATGATTGTGAAGAGGTCGACCCAGCTGGGAAGCTTTAGCTTCAAGATACACACAAGAGAAACTGAAGGCTTTGTGGGAACTGAGGGCTGATTCTGTGTTGAAGCAGTGACTCGATCCCTGACAGAGAATTTGAGTTGGGAATTAGAGTTTGTGACTACGAAGTTGGGCTTCCCAAGGACATTCCTTTCCTAAAACCTGTCCAGACCGATGCCGAAAAGGTCCAGTTCCAAAATGCCCTGGGTGAGGCCCTGGGCAGTGTGAATGCTACTCATGAGCATTTGATTTTCCAGGCTTCTTCTAGAGGAGCTGATACTAGACATTTGTGCTTATGAATTACAGCACTTGCCATGAAAAGAGAATTACAATACATGCTTGAGACGCTCGCACTGGAGATGGGCATGCAGCTTGCAGACTGCTAACATGGTATCTGTCTGTCTTATTAATAATACCATTAAGATTTTCGTTAAGGGTAAGTTAACTTCTTTTGGGGATGTGAGTGGTGGGGGAAGGGGGCAATCTGTGTCTGGAATTTCAGATGCTGAGGAATAGGATTAGGGAGTGTCACCTGGTTGCAGCCGCTAATTGGGTTCTCATCTGACAAGCACCTCATTACTTTACAGGGGAGGGAGGAAAATAAAACAAGCAGCCCCCAGACAATTAGAGACCAAACAAAATTAAGCAAGTCCTTATGGCTGTAGGTACCGGTGTGCAGTGCTGTACCTCGCATTGTTAGCAACTCATGTATTATGAAGCACTTAGGGATGCTTGCTAATGGACTCGCTCTCCCTCCTGGAGCGCGACTTGAACATTAGACTCTGTGACTCAGGTGTGGAAGCCTTGCTTTCTTGGTGTGTGCAGGCACAAGGATGCTTTCCTTTCTCACAGGGGTGTAGTGAGGCTTAATTAATTGTTGGGGAAGCACTTTGAGATTCTGGGATGAAAGGCGCTATATAATGATAATAATTTGCATCGACAAGGTACATTTCTGCACTGGAATTCCAAGCGCTTTACAAACATTAATTAATCCTCATAACGCCCTGGCCAGGCAGGTAAGTTTTCCCAGGATACACTGAACAAATCCACCGTATCATGAGTGGGAGGGAGGCTACCGCCATGAACTCACTTTATTATTTATTCTTGGTGGGAACTTCCAGAAAGGCTGATGTGAACCCTGCTTCCCATTAGTCCAAACGATGTGCCATTCGCTTTTGATTACCCACAAATATCGTATTCTGTGGGAGCGCTAATCATTCTGCTTGGGGGACACGTGTCCCGAGCAAAGCGAGTCATAAACAGCTGTCATTCCAATGGATATTAATGCCTATTGTCTCCCATTCTAGAACTCCGCGCCTCCCGTATGCAAAGAGAATGGCGGGGTGCGGGTGACATCTGTTTTGAAGACAGTCTGTAGCTGTCATGGAGAGAAGGCACCTGGCTTCCACTTTCAAACCCATGTAACCAGTGACTTCCTGGGCCTTCTTTGTCCCTGGCAGATTTTATATTTTGCGTTCTGGTTTTTCATCTCTGTGCAGTGTGGGGAGACGGAATCGAAGGGTGGGGAGGGAGGGAGTCTGGGCTGCAACCAGCGTTTCTAGCATGGCGGGTCTGTTATAAATCAGCAGCGCTGAAGCAGTTTGTGTATCGGGACCCAAAGCTCCCCCAGATCCTAACCATTCCGCAACTGAAATAACCACAAAGGGGGAAAACGATCTTCTAGCCAGACAAACGACTTCAGCATGCTGAATGGTTGGCTTGTCAGTCTTGAGTGGTGCTGCCATGATACCTCTGTTCCCGGGGCCTGGCTTTAATTCTGCACACACTCACTGGGTGCAGCTTTTCAGATTGGAAAGGAAAAGAAACTTGCTTGCTGTCATTCCCGGCAGACACCCACACTTCAAGACTCTCTCTTGACCAGCCTCCTGGGCTGCAAGAGTGTGGTGCCGATGGATGAGCGCGACACCCAGGAGGGTGGAAGTGAGACCCTGACCAGAGGGGCATGTCCTCCGCCCGCCGCTGTCAGATCCAAAGGAGGGCGAGTGGCCTCGTGGCCTTGCGTTTGATTGCCAAAGGCAACTGCTGGCACCAATCTGGCAGAGTCTTTAAGTGAGTCATCTCACCTCTTTAGCCTCAGTTTCTCCCTCTGTGAAATTAGAGGATCGGAACACATCATTTCCCAAGGTCCCTCTTAGCACTCCTCTTCTGTGGTAGCTGACAGATGTCTATACCCATGCTTCTTCGAGAAACCTCCCAACAAGCAGACCTTGGAAAGGACACAGGTGTGTGGATACTGATCTCCTTCCCCATTGAGAGGGCTGAAGCACTGGAGTCATCTCCCTCTGTTTGTGTACTCTGGCATGCACTACAAATATTCTGATTTTCTCTGTGTGCCATGACACGAAAAATGTCAGGAAGCACCACTCTATGAGAGGTCCCAGATGAATACATCGAGGCAAGAAATACTTAAGTAACTTGCCCTTCACTGTTTATCTAGTGAGTCTGTCTGTTCTCAGAGACTGAACTCCTGACCACTATACCAGGAGTTCCTAAGTCTAATCGCCTGTTAATATGAATCGGGGAGTTTTCAAAAAATACCTATGTAGAACTCCAGCGATTCTGAATTCACTACTGGGAGGTGGGATCTGGCACTCACACTTCCTCCAGGCACCCCAAATAATTCTAACGTGCAGCTGGGGAGGGAAGCTGGGCAGGGGATACATGCCACTCCCAGGCAGGAAGTGATCTCCAAGCCGTGCGATCTGATGGTGGCTTCTTTTGGAAAAGGCAGATGGGAGGACAGGACTGGGCCTCTCAGGGATGGAGCTGCCGCCACAGCTCTGCTCTAGCAGCCTCAGACACCCACTGCCTCACCAGCTCCATCCAGCAGACCTTGAAAAATTACAGCCCTTCCTACAAGGCTGGTTTTATCATCTCCATTTCGATGGTGAAAAGTAACAGGCCCATTCGGTAAGAGATTGGCACACGTCAGACAGTTGATAAATGGAAGAGCCCAGGCTGGAATCGGGTCTCTGGTCTCCAAGGCCAGTGATCTTGTTTCTGAAATTTGGCATGGTGGATTGGAAAGAGTAGGGGCTGGAGATTTCCTAGTTGGAAGTTGATGACCTTGCAGAAGGCACCTGAAGGTACAGAGATGACGTGGAGGGATGTATGAGGAAGAGTTCACCACATGGCATCGCACTACCAGGTGCTCAGTGAACATGCCAAGAACTGTGGGGCTGGAGTGAGTGAGGGAAAAACAAGAAAGAATAACGTTGAGTTTTGTGCCTTAGGAAGTTAATTGTTTCGAGAGGCAAGGGAGAGATATGCCATTCAGTTTAATTTCAGTGGGTTTTCCCAAGGAGAAATTATAAGGGTAAAGTCAGGGCAAAAATAACAACAAAAAAACCAAAACAAACAAAAAACCAAGCAGAAATACCACATAAAGAGTTTGTTTTGAATTCTCCACTTGGTCCACAGAGCAGATGGTAACTCCTTCTAATGATTGGCTGCTTTGAGGTCTCAGATTACAAGTGTTGGGCACATTGGTTCCAGATGAATCAGAAATCAGTTGCTTAAGATTCCACAGGTCTGGGGTCATTCAGTGGGCAGCTTACACACTCACACTTGAAGCTTCACAAGACTTTCCCTTGAAGCTTGGTCTAGGCAGGTGACAGGCTAAGAATGTGCTTCTTTCTAGGGGCATTGCCCAACCAACCTGGGCATCTGTGCCTTACAAAAGCAAGACGGTGGTAGGGAGGAAGGAAGGAAGGAAGAAACCCTGGTTTATCTTAGATCTTTATTTCTGATGGGACTTGAGGACTACACTACAGATATTCAAAGATCTGAAAACTATGAAAATTCATTTCAATCTCAACTTTAAAAAAATAGGTGAAAAAAAATAAAGGACCAGATAACTTTAGCATGACTTTCAGGATCCTACGACCTCGGCACCCCCACTGGCTGTCGAGAACCTCACGACAGCTGCTCTTAGAAATGTAGTTTTAATCAGGAATGAAATCACAGGAGGAGGTAAATAAGACGGAAATATCCCAGAGCTGCGCCTGGGGCCCAGCCCGCTGGGAACTCAAGACAGCATTTCAGCTTGGGCTGCTGCAAAGGGGTTCTCAGCGGGGCAGGAGGGTGTATCAGAGCTACGGGGAGCCCTCCGTTGAAGATGTTGTTTCTCTAATGGACACAAAAATGGAAGGATCCAGAGAGGGAAGGCGTAGAGCAGACTGGTGGTCCCCGTGGACAGATGAAGACTCCACAGGTAGAGGCAGAACCTGAGGGTGGCGGGACTCTGCTCTCTTCCTGCCCCCGTTAGCGGGTGATCCGATGCATGCTGGAAGTCCCTGCACTTTGAAGTCTCTTTCCTTCTGAGGTTTTGGTGGTGGGCTAATGAGCGGATGAAAGGCCCTTTTAGCTGGGGCTGTGAGCAGCTACTTCCAGATGAATAGACCTTAGCTACATGGGGTAGTCTGTGTGGCCACCTCGGGAGGAGCGGGGGGAACAGAGCAGCCTTTGGGACGTGTCTGCCCCCAGCGCTGGCCCTGGAAACAATTAGTGAGCGGAAGGGAAGGGACACAGGGACAGAGGACCGTCCTCCCAGACTGGGTGACTCATAGAGCGTCTGAGCTTGCTGCTTCTTGCACATCTGAATGGTCTGAGGACAGTGGAGGGCGTGAGCTTGGAGAAGCAGCAGACTGGCCAGCTCTCCCTCTTGGCCAGATGGGAACACTTTGGCCTCTTGAATGGGTGAATCGAGGTCTAAAGTTCCCCCCTCCCCCTTTGGGGCCACAAAGCTGTCTCTCAGACCCCGGGGGGCTTCACATCTCTTTAAGACCTAGTCCTCTGCCTCCAGCCCTCAGGACTCCTTTGTTTATTATTGGGGAAATCTCCCTTTCTCTTTCCTCTGCCCTTAATGGAGAGAGTGAGGGTCTGAGTGCTGGGTTTCCCACTATCTCTCAGGTCCACCCTTACTTGATTGCCAGAAAGCCACAGCTGGTAGCCCTCAGATGCGCTGTGGGAAGCTCACATGGTGTTTAAGGTTGGATTCTGTACCATTATTTCACAATCAGATTGTACGTTTCAGAAAGACTCCTCATTCGGAAGCTTGGTGCTCTTCATCTTCCTACACTCTTGCACACTTCTCATAGTCATGCAGTCACTCTATAAGCATTTGAGTATATGACCCCAGATGAGGGTCAGTAGGGGAAGCATGTCATCTCTCCCACTTCATGTTGATATGTGGAGAAAGTTTCATCTGAGTAACACTCTTGGCCTCTCTTCTTTGGTGAATTTGGAAGAGGACCCAGGCACCCTCTGGTTGGCCCCTCTGTTTCCAGACTTGCCTGCCTGCAAGAGGATCCATATGTGGCCTACAGGTGAGGCTTGTCTTTGCTTGAGACCACTAAAGTTGTCCACTACTCCCACACCTAGTGCACAGGTAGAATGTTAGCATACTGAATTTATGAGTTTCTCTAGTAGGCTTTATCAGTCATTTACCAGGAGCTCTGACATTTGGGTCAGAAAAGATGTCAACTGGGATCGAGATGAAAGCTCTTGTGCGGGGACCATGCATGTTCTGGGACCAACAAGCTCCTTATTGTAGGTGCTCCTTGAGTTTGTGTGGGGGACCTGGCCAGGAGCGAATGATTAATCGAGTGATTAAACTGTGGGACAGAAGCACATGGGCTCTCTGAGGAGTGAATGGTAAGAATATGGGGCAAAGCGTATTCTACGAGCCAAAAGGCATGTAGGCTCTGTGAGAATAAATAATTAAACTGTGGGGCACAAGGCACACAGGCTCTATGAGGAGTGAATAGTTAAACAACAAGAAGTTCTGTGAAGTATGTTGTATCTGGCCATGTCCTTCTCCTTTCCCCAGGAAAAACTGCTCCGCCTTGAGACAGCTCTTGGCCCAAACTGCCTTTTCTCCTGCTTTTGTCCTTACACTGATATTCTAAATAAAAGCCAGAGAGTCCTCAGCTTGGCGGCTTTTTTCCTCTCCCAGAGTTTCCCTAACGGCTGGGTGCTCTCGGTGGAGAAATAGCCCCGCTGGGCCTCTCGGTGACTGTGCTAAGTCTTGTCTCAGATTAGTCTTTTTCGTCCTCTACACCCACTATGGTCGTACACTGCGACGAGCTTGTGCGCTCCCTGAGCTTCTCCAGCTTTTGCAGGGGCCACAGATGTGACCAGCTGGATCTCACTGGCCCAGGTTCCCCATGTGTGATGCAAACTTCGACCGTGTGGGAAACCCTCTCTCTGAAGAACAGAAGACCTCGAGGGGCGCTCTCTCATTCTCACCGGGGCCTGTGTCCGCCTGGTAATGATGTCTGCCGCTCAGGTAGCTGCACCGGGGCTCTGGACACCCTAAGAAAGCTGCATTTGTGACGATGTGCGTGCGGTCTCCAGGCTCTCTGGGTCTCTGGAGTCTGTGCAGAGGTGTCAGGATGATTCCTTCTTTCTCACTCAGGTCGTGGTCTGCGCCTAGAAAGCGGGTCCGAGGCAGCTGTGTGTGTCCTCCCTTCCCATCACTGGCTGCATCCTTTCCGTCTGTGGTCCTTTGTGGTTCCGACTGATGGTCTCGTTCTGGCACCAGTGTTTGACTGTGCTTGCCACCTCAGAGTCGTCTTCTTTCCCATCCTGGACTCCCTCAACCCCAATTTCATGAGCTTCTCTTTGTGCAAATAGGCTCCTCCAGCGCCACCCAAATGGTCATTTCCAGACAAACTGACGGGTACAAGCCAACACGTACTGCTCTGGACACTGTTTAACTACTTTTCCCGAACAAAGTCAGCAGATCCTCCTAGCAATGTGGTAGACAGGTATTGCTCTTTGGATCTATGGACCAGGAAATTGGCTCAGAGGGCTTCAGAGGTTTGTTCCAGGGCACGTGCTGGCGGATTTCAGGGTGGCCCTTTGTGTCCACAGGGGCTGGATCCAGCTCCTCCTCCTCACCCTCCTGGGACTGAATCAGAATTGGTGATGTGGGCTGGGAAGGAGGACAAAAGGTGAGAAGAATTTAAGAGACGTTGAAAAGGGCAGAAAACAAAAAGGGAGAAAAATGAAAAAGATAGGTATTTCGGATGGGTAATTCAGTCCTGTTCTGGGCTGAATTTTGTCTTGGCGAGACTCATGTGTGGAAGTCCTAACTGCCAGTACCTCAGAATGTGTCTGTACTGGGAAACGAGGCCTTTCGAGATGTCATTAAGGTACAATGAGGCAGGTGGGTGGGCTCAAATCCAATACAACTGGGTCCTTTGAGAGGATGATAGCACAAGAGCTCAGTGAGAAGGGAGATGCCTGCCAGCCAAGGAGAGAAGCGTCAGAAGAAACCCACCTTGCAGACACCTTGATGCCGGACGGTGAGAGAATAAACTCTTGTCATGGAAGCCACTGGCCCGGGGAAGGACCCACGGTGGCCCTGGCAGTCTCCGCCTGCCTCCAGCTCCCAGCATTGGCCTGCGGACACACTCTGACATAGCCATCCAACAGCACCCAGCGGACCCTCTGGGAATCCTTCCTTTTCTTTTCTAAGCAAGCAAGCAAGCTGGTGCTCCAAGAGGGGAGACATTGGCCAAGATGCAAATACGTGTATTTTGAGAGGATAAAGGAAGAGCAACAAAAAGAAATTCTAAACTTGAGATGGCCCAAAGCTTTGTTTTGTTTTCTAAATGGGAAACAAAGACTCAGAGGAATGAAATGACTCGTCTGAGAATGAAGTATGTGTATGATCAGGAAAGGGAAATGAAAACATTAAAGGAACCAGTTTACCAGAACTTCTAAAATGGAGATCGTGCCATTTTGTGTTATAAACTGGAAAATTACTTTGTATTAAATAAGGGCAGTGTATTGAATGCACTCGTATGTACTGCTATTGAGTAATGGTGAAAATGGAACCCTTGCTTATTGATCCCTTTGTCAGGTGAATTAAAGGTATGTTCTGGCTAGAATCTACTGGAATTTGGGCTGGGTTCTCTCACGTTTCTTTAATTACAAAGGGCTCGTGTTAGATAGCTCGTGTGTCCTCAGGAAGGGCTCCTGAATTCATGGCTGTGCAAGAGGTATGACGACAAAGGTGCACATGATGTTGGCTTGTGCAGGCTCCATCTGTGTGTGGGCATCAGGACGGATCAATGACGAGAAAGCACTAAGCCTCGCAAACATTAAGGCACATGTTTAAACATGAATCACCTCGAAGGCTGAGGTTAATGTGAGCTCCTTTCACTTTCCTAAGAGGAAATTGAGCCAGCCGGCGCCTCCATCCACAGGCTTGGCGATGCCCGTGTGGTTTCCATGTGGTCAGAAGCATTAGTTAGGGTCTTGTCTGTATCTATTAGGAGGGAGGAAGCCCATTTAGCAAATTAAAATTGTTTTTATTTCCCCAGCTAATTGTTTTCTAATTGTTTAAGTAAAAGGTTTTGGTCTTGATTAGAAGCTTTTAGTAAATGAAATCTGTTCACATTTTACAAGTCAAATATTTAGATCACAGAGAGGCAGTCATGGTTAGTGAGGTTTGCTACCGCAAGGGCTTTGAAATATAAATGCAAATGTTGACTAGGCCTGAGAGGTGATCTGGCTCCATAGAATGATCTTACTACTAAGGGGATACAGATCCGGGGAGGTCACGGAGCCAGAGAGAGGGAGATGACGCTAGGCCAGAGTTGCCCACATGTGCTATGCCAGGCTAAGCACATGTTTGCATGATGTCCCCAACACAGATGCCTTTAATGAAATATCTAACCCCCTAAACAGCTACCATGGAGTCAGTGGGCATGCAGAAACACTAAGTAATGTGTTGTACAAGTTCGTGTAAGTTATGTGTCTTATACTTTAAATTGGTCAGTTCTTGATATTTGACTGAGTTGTCATTAAGGGGAAAACTCAACACACCATTGTAAGAATTTGAACCAAGTGATCTAAAGGTACACACATGACTGTGAACACACACCTTCAAATAAAATTAATATATTCCACTATATTTTTAAAGAAGAGATGGGAGGAGAAAAGTAAGAACAGTGATGTGATACAGAATTTTCCAAAGGTTGTTCTTTGGAACTTTCATAGTTCAGTGGAATGGCAATAGATCTTACAAAGGGGATAATGGTGATGATTTCATGGTCAAAGTAAGTTGGAAAACACCAATTTGAGTGAGGTTAAACAGATTTTTCCCTTTATTTTCCTCAGGTACTCGCGCTTTTCTTTCTCTTTTTCCTTCTTTCCTCTGCTCTCTCCTTTCTACTTTCTTTGATATTAGAAACTTCAGCATTGTCAATTACCTGATAAAGGGGAAAAGGATGAATAGATCATTAACTTCTGCCTTCCTGACTTTCTTTTTAATTATGGAAATTCCAACTGTTAGAGAAATTGCAGAGTAATGGAAATTTTTGACAAGGTGGCAAGAGTACAGATTGGTTTAATCCATTTTGGAGAGCAATTTGGCAATGTCTGGGAAAGTTAAAGTTGGCCATAGAAATTATTTTCTTGGAATTAGTGTTGCAAGAAATGTACTTTAAGAGCCACTGGTAGACCACCATCTCGGACTGCCCAGGTTTGACTCAATCTAGGTGGAAGATGGGGCCTAACATAGCAGGTCAATTTCTGTGGGACCCCTCGCTACCTTTTCCAGGTTGTTCTACTTTCTTATCATCTGTCCCCCTCTTCCTGTTTTCTATAAACAATAGAATTGAGCATCAACAAATCATAACATTCGTTCATTTAACAAACACTCATTCATCACATTGCGTGTCAATCACTGTATTTGCCATTAGCAATGCTGAATAAAGAAAATTTAGTCTCTGTAATCAAGGAGCACACTACTGTATAATGGTAGAGAATAAAAAACATGATAGTGAAATTAGTACTTGTTGAGTGCTTACTATGTGGAAGGCTCTATTCTAAGCTTTTCGTATATAAATTCCTTCATTCCTGACAACAATCCTATAAGGTAAGTACTACTATCAGTCCCATTCCACAGTTGATGCATGATAATACTTGTCCAAGTTTACAGAGCTTGTGATTGGGTGGCCAGGACTTGACATCACACAGACAGATTATACTTTGTGCCCCTGGCTTGAGCCCACCAGCTGAGGAAGGGGTGTGTGTTATGAGTTGCACAAAAGGCTTTAGGAACATAGAGGTAGAGACGACCAGTTTGTATGGGTGAAATAAGGAGGGTTTTGAAGAGGCAGTGCAAATTGACAGGCATCTTAAAGAATGAGTAGGCTTTTGTGGATGGGGAAGAGTGGTGAGGGAGGGACTTTTTGGACAGAAAATAGCATCGGAACAGAGTTCAGGGCAGGAGAGCTCCTGGTTTCCATCCGGGACCTGGGGAAAGCTGGTGTGAGTCACACCAGACACTTCTTGTCCAGGATCCTGGCCTGGCTTACCTGGGCCTTCTCACAGCTCCCACTAAAAAGTCTGCCTTTTCCTCAGATCCAACATCTTCTCGACACCACCCTTATTTCTTTTTAAAAAACCCCCAAGGGCTGGGGATATAGCTCAGTGGTTAGAGTGTTTGCTTTGCAAGCACAAGGCCCGGAGTTCAATCCCCAGCACACATACACACAAAAAAAACCAACAATCCCCCCCCCCACCAGGTTTTCTGCTCCTTTGCCTGGCTCTGGTTTGTATGCCAAGTGCCTTCCACCATCTGTCTCAGAAGGTTCCTGTGGTTCTGTTGAAACCAGATGACGATGCGGGTCATCTAACCAATGAAGCAGCACTTTCTGTTCACAGTCAGCGAAGACACTGGACCTCTGTTCCCAGAGATGCTGGTGGAGCCAAATGTTAGGCCGCTGTGAGGCCCGTGGAAACAAGAGACCTTGGACTCTCTGGCCCAGGACAGGTCTGTAAGGGGCCTGGTGGTGGACACAGACATTCCCCTTTCTTACAGGGGAATATTCACTGTTGTTATAAACAGACATGTAGAAATAAGCTTCCCTGCCTTGAAATATGGAATGACTGAGAACGCAGCTTTGGGATTTATTGCTCCACACAGCATGCAGATATAATTTTTACTTGGCTGCCGTGATGACAAGATTCAGTAAGGCATTAGGCAAGTGAGTCGGAATTACTTGGCTAAAATATGGGATGTCTCTAGACACTCAGTCCCCCTGCAAGGGACCTGATTAGCCTGGCCCCACCGGGCACAGGAAGATGCTTGGAGTCTAATTTCCATCTGACTGACTTGGAAAGGTGGGGACCAATCTTGCTCAATCTCTCTCTTGGGAGTTTTGGAGGAGGGTTGTAAAAAATGAAAACTGGTCACAGAGCTGCCACTCAAGTGTGACTCAGATTTCAGATAAGAACTGGCCTCCTTTTTTATTGTCTCCCTCACTTAACCTCTGCCTTGTTTCTTTCTCATCCCCCTGGGGGAAGGGGAAAGGGGATAATGAAAAGAAGGAGAAAGTCTGCTTTCTTTTCAAGCCTGTAACCATTCTGGTTCAAGTCTGTAAGGAAAGGTTAACCAGAGAGGGAGCCTGGGTGAGGACAACAAATGCCCGTTTGAGCATCTCAGGAACTCTCCACGCTCCCTGGAAGGGTCTGCTGCGAAGATCAAACCCTTTAGCTATTTGGTCTCCTGCATCCCATTTGACTTGGCCCCACTATCACCCACTGACATTTGAAATGTGTCTATTTGAAAAGGAAAAGAGAAAAGTGCACAAATAGAAGGGAAAAAATAAGCCGGAGATGTCATATCCTGGTGAGCGAGTACAAGGAATATCCTGCTTTGTGCAGACTGAAGGGTGTGGTGTACTGGTTTTTGTTTTTCCTTTCTGTCTTGGGCTTTTCCTGTCTCTGCCCTTACACTGCCGCATTACTGATGTGACGAGAAGGACGACTTACATTGGCTGAGTGTTCCAGGATGCAAGAGGGATTGGGAAGTAGATGGGCCAGATCCCCCGCCCAGTCCTGGGGTAGGGCTTTGAAGGGTGTCCTCAGGCTGTGCCACTGGAGCAAGTTGGATGGCCTGAGACAAAGACAGCAGACACGTGCAATGCAGGAGGGATGTCCTTGACCTGGCCTTAGGGCTTCAGACCGAGGGAGGGGCTCTAGCAGGCTCAACGCATGGTCAAGGGGCATGAGAGGCTCCCATTGAGTCTGCGCACCGGGAATTCTGGGAAGAAGCTGTCTGGGCGTTCGTAACTGGGGACTGCAATTACTGTGGCCGGTGCCTGGAGGTCTTCCCAGTCAGTGCTTTTGAGCCCTGCTAGAATATGGGTCATGATCCTGTACGTGGGGCTGGCATTCTGCATCCTAGTTAGTTTCTAGGTGATGTTGCTGCCGGTGGTCATGGACCACGCTTTGGATGGCAAACGTGCTTGGTGCAAAAGTAGAGGCGTAGAAGCCAGCAGGCCCTGAGGCCATGGCAGTGAGGTCAGGTTTTGTTCAATAGTGTCAAAAAACAAAAAGAAAGAGCTCTGAGTTGTTTGGAGGCAGCTGAAGACAGAAGTAGGTGACACTTGGTTTCCTGCAGCTGCCCATGTCCCATTTATCGGGTATTTGGCAACCTTGGTGGGGATCCCATCTCAGTAAGGAGGGTGTGTGTTTCCTTTTGTTTCTCGAAGTGTTGGCTCTGAAGGAGCCACCTTGGGAGCTTGTCGGAGAAGCAGATTATGAGGCTTTTCTGAGATCTCTGCAATCAGAAGGGGTCGGGGTGGGCGGGAGTTGGCATTTATTGAGCTTTCCAGAAGATTCCTGGGCACATAGGAGTAGTTGACGCATTTGGTCCTCAGTCCCATTGTTCTTCCCTTGAATCACAATAGCATAATAAGCACCAAGGAAAACAGAACTTTTTTTTTTTAAAGGTATTTAAAAATACAAGTAACTCATTTAGTGGGAAATTGAGAAAAGACAGAGCAGCAGAAATCATATGGAATTTGCCTGTAATTTACTCTGAGCATTTCGGCCCATCTTCTTACAGACATTTCCCCTGTACATTTTAGAAACAAAAGTGGAGGCATGATTGTAATTAGATCTTAACATGTTTTTAAGCCTACAGTGCTTTGAAAAACTCTGTAAATCACTTCAACATACATTTTGATGATATGCTCTTGGGTTTTTCTTCTTAGTGTCCGCTGCCCATTGGTGCGACTTCTTTTTTGCTTGTTCAAGTAAAATGAAGTAAATTTCCTTTTTTTTTTTTTAATGTTTACCTTCATAAATCAAGGTTTGAATTTTGGAATTCACTTTCCCAGGTTCTGCTGTGGTCCCACCCAGTGATTTGATAAAGCACCTTGAGAATAACTCATCTCCCTTCTAAACTTTTGTGTCTTTATCTCTAAGATGAGACTAATGGTTAATTCACTCACAGAGATATTTCCAGAGTTATAGTAAGGTAAAATCTGTACATTTCTCTGGATTATTAAGCAACAGAGAAAAAAAAATCAAAGCACTGTTGTTATTTGCTTAGCAGTTAGCACAGAATTCCAAGCTGTTGACACATTAGGACATTTGAAAAAATTAGTCCCTTTAATGGTAAGATAGAGTGTCCTTCCATACACTGTCCCTGTGCTTGCACAGAGGCCCAGTTCTTGTCTTTCCTGTGAGTCACTTGGCTGCTAGAGAGCAGAGACAGAGGAGCCCATTTACAAGTCATGGAATTCATGGTACCTGCATTCAGTTTCTATCGCACGGATCAGCTCACTAGGACAATCTCTAATTTAAAGTCAACCAATTAGGACTTTAGTCATATTTGCCAAACCCTTTCACAGCAGCACCTAGATTAGTGTCTCATTGAATAATTGGGAGGTAGAGCCCAGCCCAGCCAAGACACCACATCAACAAAACCATATAAATATAGTCCTCGTCCTGTCAACTTGCAGCCATCCACATCTCCTTAAATCATACTTGATCTCCAAAGAGAGATAATAACTAAATTCTATTCCCTCCTAACATGATACAACTCTCCGGAATACAGCTGAGAGCTTTTAGGAAACTTCATCTTATTCATTATGCCATTTTTATACTCTGTCATCTTATTATCATTAATTCATAGATTCGTTTTCCCCAAGTCTACCTTTGATATTTTCAAGGTTCCTCTTTGTTTATTTCCACTGTTTCTGTTACAGAAAATCAGCTTAATAGGACAGCAGCGAACTCTTTGACGGCTGCCTTCCTTGAAGCATTTTCCCCTTGGAATGGACAGGCCAAGCGTTAATGTTGTTTATGTAGTGTTTCATTCAATACTCATAACACCACACGATGTAGGTGTTACTATCTCCATTCTCTAGCTTAGGAAACTGTACTTGGAATGTTAAGTAAATCCCTCATGATCACAGACCTTGTACAGGGCAAAGGTAGGATCTGAACTCAGCGAAATTTTATTCTAAAGAGAATGATCTTAAACATAACTAAGCCATTTTGAAGGTTATGGTGTTTTTCAAGGGTGATCTCTAGACCATCTATGTCAGAGTTATTTGATATAAAATGAGGATTCCTGGGCCCAATTTCAGGCTTAGTGGGTTAGACTCTTTGGAGACAAGCTCAGAAATTATTTTAGAAAAGTTTCCCAGGTGATTTTTTTTTTATGGTTGAAGCAATTCTAAAGAGGAAAGAAAAGAAAAGATTTTCAAAAATGGACCATCTTGGTTGTTGGTAAATTGCAATCATTCATGCTGTTGAAAAGAAGCATTGGGAAATGTTGAGCCTCCTGGATGAGTTGAGGCCAAGGTAATGCTAACTAGGGAAGCTTCTTCCTGCAGGAGAATTTCCCACTTTCTCTAGATGTCCAAGGAGCGAGTCCCTGCCAGTGTCACACGTCTCATGCGCAGAGGCCTGGTCTTATCACACATGCTTACTAACTGCCCGGATACAACAGTGAAATAATGCTAGTGCCATCCCCAGTGCACTAGAGATAGCATTGGGTGGGCCAGTAGTTCAAGTTACAGTATGATTTTTGGTAACAGATATGTACACCAGAGACTTATAAGACCTTTTCATTATCTTGGTTTTGCATGTTGAGTCAAGAGTGCAGGAGGGAAGGAGGCCACTGGGCCTCTGCGAGGCATATGAATAAGAAAGAAAGGGAGCGAGAAATGCCTATTTTCATTCCCAAGACAGATCAATCATTATTCCAAAGTGATCTCTAATCAAAATCCAGCATATGGTTTTTATTAATTTGGGGCAATTCCCCTGCCATCTAGGGCAATAAAAAGGATATCGTAAAAGATTGATATAATAAAAGATTGTAGCATCCCTTATCAAGCTAGCAAACAAGAAGTATAAAATCCAAGGTAATGAAATAAGTTGAATTGCTACACCCTGTCTTCTCTGGCTTTTATTATTATTACTTCTTACTTTATTGCTAGGAATTCTGAGAGAAAGATGCAGAGCTGTGTTATGAATAGATTTTAAATCAAGTTCATTTCCAACATTAAGTGGATACCGAGGAGCCAAACTTCTCACAAGTTTCCGTGGGGAGAAAGCCACGTACTATCTTTAAGATCTACTTTGAAGGAATAATTTACCCATACTTAGCTTATTGTTTTGCAAAGATAGAAAAAAACTGAGCTCATGAGTTGTTTTTTCCTTCTATGCTGGGCATTAAGTCCAGGGGTTCCCATGTGCTAGGCAAGTGCTCTACCACTGAGCTATGTCTCCAGACCATTTGATTTCAAGGGCCTCAGTAAATTGCTCAGGCTGGTCTTGAACTTGTGATCCTCCTGCCTCCACTTCCAGAGTAGCTAAGATTACAGGCATGTACCACCACACCCAGCTAGCGCATCAGTTTTTGTGGTGAGTTGGTTTGAATAACTCTTGTTCTCTCTAATGTAGTTTGGGTCACATCACTTTCTCCAGAGCCAAACCTCGGGATGAGGGACACTGGTGTCCCTCTATGAATGCCCCTGCCTTACCCACCCCAGCATTTGGTTGTTCCTCAGCACACGCAGCTTCCAGGCTTCTTGTCTTGGCCACTGTCAATGCCTGAAATGCAGGTGACATAGGAGAAGATCATGTCCCACCCTTGGGAGCCGCACAGCCCTGTTAAGAGTGCCAGGAGGCAAGGGTGCCGGGTAGGTGTGTCCGCACAGGCACTTTATCATCTTCTTAAGCAGCCTTTGATGCAGGACCTATTAACATCGATTCATAAGTGAGGACACTGTGGCTCAGAGGGGTTCCATAACCCATTCAAGGTGATATGGACTGTGGCAGAGCAAGGATTCCAGCCCAGGCCTCTCTCCTGCGAAGCGCAGGCTTCTTCCACACCCTGGTGGCTGCTGACGATGGAGTCTCCCTCCACCACTGTGGTGAGGGGAGAAGCCAGGAGTTGAAGACCAAGAGGGCTTCTCTATCCCATGTCTTTCCCACAGCTCTAGGTGCAGCCATGTTTTATGGACTGAGGAGGAGCTCTGTGTCGCTTACGTGGTCTCAGGGTGAGTTGATATTGGTGTTTTTATGACAGCACTTTAGTATTAGACTCACTCAGCTGAATGAGGCCTTTTTAAAAAGTGAGCCAGTTCTGGGTTTTGGAGTAAAATGCTGACTCTCAGAATTTTGTTTTGTCAGAGTCCCCAACACCTTGCCTCACTCTGCAGTTCGTCTAAGTTCAAAAGACATTACCATAGATGGGAGTCATCCAGAAGAAATGCACAGGCCACACTTTGTGGATGAGGGGATGTCTCAGTCAGCTCTGGCTGCTGTAACAAAAGACCACAGTGGCTGGCTTAAACAACATGCACTAACTCTATTGACTGGACTTTTGGAAGCTGGTAAGACCAAGTTCCAGGTGCAGCAGATCAGGTTCCTGGTGAGGGCCTCTTCCTGGCTTTCAGATAGGCAGTGGAAAGGGTGAGAGAGCGGCTGGTGAGAGGGAGGACAAGAGGGGGAGATGCGGGAGATTGTTCTAGTCCAGGCCACGCGAAGCTTCACCTGCATTTACAGCTGCTCCCCACTGCTCATGTGACAGTGCGAGCTCGCTTTCTGTTTGGTCGGTGCGGGCCATGGACTCTCAGAGGAGCAGAACCCTGCTGTGTACACTCGAGAGATACGGACTACATGCTCCCTTAAAGCATCTTGAAGTTACCTTCACCTCCCCCATGGAAAAACCATCTTCCATGAATCCAGTCCCTGGTACCAAAAAAGGTTGAGGACTGCTGTTGTTAGTGTCCTTTTTGTCTACTGCAGACAGTAATCCCATAAAAGTTCCCCAAATACTACCACACTGAGCTTAGCCTTCTATACGTGAGCCTGGGGAGAGGCCTACACTGAGACTACAACGGAGGCTGCGGCATCTACAGGATGAGGTCTGGCCGCTTTGTCCTGACCTGGTCCATGGCAGGTGGCAGGAAGGGGCCTGGCTGTAGGAGAAAGCACCTGGAGATAAAGCAGGCAGGGACAGAGACTCACCGCCACCTCTGTGGCTCCGGAATTGCTCGGAAGCCAAAGCGAGGTCTTGTGGGTTGCTGTTTCCTGGGTCCCAACAGGGAAGCTCACCAGGAAGTTAGCCAGATGAACGGGCATTTCAGGCTCCAGCAGCTGGGGATGTGAAAACCTTTTTCTCGTCACCTTTAAGTAATCTTTCCAACCTTGACACTCGGAACAGAAAGATTCCCTCATGTCCTCAGCATCCAGCTTCTGAAAGCTGGGAAACATCTCCGGATAGTTCATGGAATGGCCGGCGTCCTGGGTGGTGCACTGAAGGGATTTAACAGGGAAGGAGCATTCCTTAGATTAGAGGCAAGAGAATTGTTTAGAAAGAAACAGACACCATATAGAGTTTGGCAGACAGAGGTGTCTCACTAATAGGGCTAAGAATTTAGAGGAGAATGTCATCAATCGTAATGCGAGTTTACTTTTCATCTACTGAATTTTAATGGCAGCTTTCAACATTACCTCCAGGAATCCATAAGAAACAGAAAAACCTGCCTGGAAACTTATTTGGTAGTTGCTAAAGCAACATCTCTGGCATTATCTCAGCTCCATTTCTAAAACACATTATTTTCTCACAAAACACTTTAAATATAGCACCAGGTATAGTCGTCATATTGCTTGTACTCACTGCGACCTGAATACAGACTCTCTTGGAGGAGTCTTATTTTGTTATTCAAATGATGAAGCATATTTTGCACGAAGTTACACCTTTTCAGAGGCAGATTTTGTTCTGGAAAACTGGTGCAGTATTTCCATTTCTCGCATCTTTACATAACAGGTTTCTTGTCAGCAGATGTAACTGTATTTGACAAACCAGGCCTGTAATCGGTGTCCCTGCAGGTCACAGGCTTCGGTGGCTTTTCAAATTCCTAATTAGGAACAACACTTTCCCTAGGAGATTGTCAAAAATGGACAGGCAGTGCTCAAGATCTGGAATACTTCCCTTGCTGAATTTTGATTCAAAATACAGGCCCTTGTCACCTCAGAGTCAACTTTGTCCTCAGTTTAACCTTCGGATTTAAGCTGGACTGGCTTGCTGAAAAGACTGCTCTCCTCATTAGCCATGACGGAGAATGCAACCGGGTCCCACAGCGTCCACGACGACCCCAGTTTATCTCCCTGTAGAGGTTCAGTCAGGAGGGGTAGACTCGCGATGCTCTGCTTTTTGTCCCTTTTTCCAGCGGAGTTTGTGACATTAGAAGATGGCATTTTGTGCTTATTATCAAATACCCACTTCACTGGACAGCAAGCCAGGTGCTTTTCAGAGAGATCGGCCGTGCAATACCCGCACGGACCTTTGCCCTCTTTATCCCGGCCCACTTGTGGCCGCCAATGTTTTTCACTTGGATCCCACACCCGCTTCTAACCAGCAGGTCACTGCATTGTACGGCTGCAGGCAGTGCTGCTCATGCCCTGTTCTGTTTGGATGGCACTCCTGGGGCTACGTGAATGAGGCCGTTGAGTTGTTTTTCAAGGTAGCCCTGCCCACTACTTTAAACAAGACCTGCCCCACTATTAGGTGGGAAGCCTTCATGTGTGATTCCACGCTGTCATGGCTTACATCGAGATGTCCCCTCAAAGCCTCACGCACTCATAGGCAGGGCTGTGGGAGATGCCTGGATCACGGGTGTGGGATACTGGATTAATCCAGTGATGAGTTCAGAGGTGGGTGTGATGTTGGAAAGTGAAGCCTCATGGGAGGAGGTGGTCACTGGGTGTGGCCTGTAATGGTATATAATTCAGTGGTGGCAAATCTACGGCACGTGTGCTGCAGCAGGCTGTTTGTATCACTGAAAGCTGTGGTGGACTGATTATAGTCAGCCTGGGCAGGAACGCCCAGCTGGACTGAGTTGGTGGGTTCTGGGTATACAGGATCCACCTGAGGCCCGCTGCCAACACGGCGTACAGGAGAACGAGAGCAGAAGATGGCGGCCGGCTGCTTCCCAGGAGAAGCTCCCTTGTGGCTGGTTTCCCGAGGGGACTCGGCTGTTCTTGTCGCAGAAGCAGCTCGGGGCCTTGCTGTCATCAGGGATGGCTGCTGTTCGCTTCAGGGGAGCTCTGGTCTTCATTTCCACTGTGAGTGTCGTACCCTGACGCCAGTATAGATTTCTTCAGCCTTTTAGCTCAGACCCGGATGTCCATGGCACAGTGCTGTGGGCTCCCCGTCCTCGATTAGAATTTACTTAGGTCTCCAGTGCATAGAAAGACATTTTGCACTCTCCTGCATGTGGCTTTTGGGTGAATGTTGCAGCTTGTAAATGTCCTGTATCGAATCTGCTCTCTTGCAGACCACTGGCTCTAGAACCTACTGACTAACACGAAAAGGCTCGCCATCACTGGCTTGTTCCCTCGTCCCCCTCTGCTTCCTGTCCGCCCTGCCATGAGCTGTGTCTCCCCTGCCCGGTCCCTCTGCCGCACCACCCTGCCTTGGAGCCAGCCAACTGTGGGCTGAAACCTCTACAAACGGTGAGCTAAAATAAATCTTTCTCCTCTAATTCGTGGGTATTGGGTCTCAGTGATGAGAAAGCGACTAAGGCACATGCCAAGGGAAGAGCCCACTAGCCTTGGCAACCTGTTTCTCAGCTTCTTCACAGCGCCCGAGCTAACCTTTGCTGGTGTCGGGAATTCTGTTATCAGTGTTCTGTGGCTGCTATAACAGATGGCCACAGATGGGGTGGCCTGAGCGACGTGACTGTTATCTCAGGGGCTGCAGGTCCGAAGTCCGCTGTGGGTTCTGGTGGGGCTGTGCGCCTTTCCACAGGCTCTGGGAGGAGCCCGTTTCCTGCTCCTTGTGAGATGGCGGAACTCAGTTCCGGGCCTCGTGGGCCTCAGTGCTCTGTTTTCTTGCTGTCTGTCTACTCCTAGAGACCTCGTTTTTGTCCTTGCTTGCAGGCACCTGCGGCTCGGAAGTAGCAGCCAGACATTGGCTCCTTCTTTTGCTGCCATCTGAGCTTCTGCCCTTAAGCCTTTCTCATTGTAGCTGGGAAAGTGTTCGCTGCCTTAAGGACTTGGGTGATTGGATGGGGCCCATGTTGGTTGTCCAGAATCATCTCCCGTTCGCCAGGGCTGTAACTTGGCTTAGCCGCCACTGTCCCTTTTGCCACAGGACAGAACATATTCACGATTTCCCAGGATTGAGATGCAGATATCTGTGGGAGGACACTGTTCTGCCTACCATGTTGTTGACTTAATCGTTTGGCTTCCTAATATGGTTACACATTAGAACCAGTTAATCACTGAGAACTGCTGTGTTTTAGACACTGTCGACTGATTGCTGTTTTCCCCCATTCGGACTTATATTTCCTCATTTAATCCTTTTGATGACCCTGTGAGGTAATATCAGTGTGCCAACCAAGAATGAAATCAGCTGCAAGTAATGGAAACCCCAACCCAGGCCGGTTTGTTATTTGGAAATAAAAATGAGCAGTACAGCAGCTCAGCGATGTTATCAGGACCCCTTTGTAGTCACTTTCCTCGTGCCTGGAACAAAATACGCAACACTTGCAAGTTAAGGGAGGAACTTTATTTTGGCTCAGTTTGTAGCGCTTTCAGTCTACAGTTGGTCGGCTCCAGGGCAGATGAACATGGCTGAAAAGAACCGCTCACCTCATGGTGAGCAGGAAGCAAATCAGAGTGAGGAGGGAAGAGCCAGCGAGGGGGAGACACCCTTCCAGGTCACACCCCCTGACCTTCCTCTTCTGACTGTGCCCCGTCTCCCAGCTTCAAGCCAGCTGAAGTGGCCCCATACTCAGTCACCTTCCCTAAGCCCCTGACTGAGTGCCTGAGGTTTTGGGGAGGGACACCTAGATATAAACATTAGTAGGACACTCACATATTTTCTCTAATGGTTAAAGCACCAACCTGGAGGCACCGGCTGGGTTCATGGTCCATAAAAGTTTCCTCCTCCATAGACGGGCATAGAAATATACTCAGCTTAAAAGGCCAATGGAGTAAATAAATTAATACACTCAATGTGCTTTTAACCACGCCTGGTGCGTATGAGAGAGTTGAGCTTGGCATTATTTGTGCTTCATGCTTAGTTGCACAGCGTGGACTGCGGCCTCTTGTCTGTACATCTGTCACCTCAAGGTCGCAAGGTAGTGGTGCTTCCAGCTGTTCTAGGCAAAACAGGGAGAAGGGAGGAAGAAGCAGGTGTGTGTTTGGATCTCGAGACCCAATACTTCTCAGAAATCCCCAGCCACTTGTGATCCTTCTTCACTGGCCAGAGTTTCTGTACACAGTGAAGAATCTGTGTGGATAGACACATACACGGTGTTCCTGTCTTTCTCATTTTCCCTAGTTCCCCAAGAAAGTTGTGACCTTTTCAAGGAAGAAGGGAAAACCAAAAGCAAAAGCAAACATGAAACAGGAGCCTGGGAAGGCACTAGTAGCTCTGCACAACCAGCTGGTGGGGATTCAGTGTGTTCGAGTCTTTGCTGCATGCTGGTGAAGATTTAGACGGGGAGCTGAGGGGAGGCGTAGAGATGGGGAAGACCTTCGGGACACTAGGTACCATTTGGGTTTGTTTTAGCCGCTTTCCCATTGCTGAGACACAACACCCGATGCCCGCAACTCAAAGGAGGACAGATTTATTTTGGCTCATAATAATAAGGGATTTGGTCCATGGTTAGCTGGTCGAAGGCCGAAACAGGATGACAGGAAAAAGGTGCTCAGTCTATGGCAGCCAGGAAGCAGAGATAAGGGAAGAGCCAGGCGAGCGGGATGACACCCTTCCTGGTCACACCCCCACTGACCTACCTCATACAAGCAGGTCCCACTTCTAACAGCACATTCACCTTGAATCCATCGGTGAATAAATCCACTGATGAGAATAGCACCCCACGATCCCATCACCTTCCAGAAGCGCACTGCTGAACACACAAGGTTTTGGGGGGGCCGTTCTTGATCGCACCACAACACAGTTGGATTTTATCTCTCCAAAAGGCCCAAATCCTAAAACACGACTCTTGTGAATGTAACTTTCTTTGAAAATAGGAACTTTGCAGATAAAATCAAGCTAAAATGAGGTCGTATTGGATGAGGGTGGGCCCTAATCTAATGCCTAGTGTCACTAGACTATCATGTGACACTGGAGGCAGAGACTCAGGCGATGTGTGTTGAACCCAAGGCACACCAAGCACTGATGAAAAGCAGCGGAAACTAGGAGAGCTGCATGGGACAAGTTCTCCCAGGAGCCTCCAGGAGGAATCAGAGCTGCAGACACTTTGATTTCTGACTGCTACCCTCCAGTAATGTGAGTGACTGTATTTCTTTTGTTTTAAGCCATCTAGTTTTTGGTTCTTTGTTGTGGGAGCCCTTGCAAATTAATAAGGTACTATAGAAGATAACTTGGAAGTTGGGGCAGGTATGAAAGTGAGACTCTTTCTAGGAGGTGAGGGAAAGAGGCTGGCATGGAAGAGACTTCTGTCTGTTATGGCATTCCTTAAGGACTTTACTGTTGGGGAGTTGCTCTGATTTTATAGAACCGTTTGGGCCACACAGGGCTGGGCTATTTATCCAACATCACGGGACTCGGGCTTCCTGGATTCAATTCTGATTTCCTATGTATTTACTGAGGTGGAATTCGGCAGCTTTGACTTTAGGATTCTCATGAACCATCTAGTTATCAGCTGGACATTTGTTTCCTGAGAGAGATGATTAGTTTTTTTTAGACCTTTGGATTACATGTCTGAGTTGTCCAATCGCTCTCTTTAATCAACAACTGGAGTCACATTATTTTAAAATCATCTTTCCTCAATTTCAGAAATACCTGGTGTGGAGTCTTTCTTTCATGGTGTAGTACAGGGAAAGAGACTTTTACTCTGAGCCCTGAAGCTGGAATTTTCTCTTGGCTGAGATGATAGCTTGGTGACTTTTAACAATTCGCATCATTTTCTAGGTTTTGTCCAACTATGAGATGAAGGTATCGACTAAGATCAAATGTTTTCGTATTGTGGGTTTCAATCCATATGGGTCACAAAACCCTGTCATGGGATTTCAACCCCAGGGATGGAGTGGGAGAAAGAAATGGAATAAAATAATGTATAAGAATGGATGACATACAAGCCAGTACTGTATTATGGAACTTATTTTTTACACTACAAATGTACCTATGTGTGTAACAGACGGAGGTGTGAACTATGTCTTCACGTGAAAACGTGTTTCAGAGACACTTGAGGCCAGTTCAACTGCACTGTAATCCTCAGGCTTTGGCGGGCAGCAGCTTCCCATTGATGCCCTTCATCCTTGCGTACAGTCTGGTTTGTCTTAGGCTCTTCCAGGAGAATCTGCTAAAGCTCTCAAGCACACACTTCTGGGGACTGAAAGCCAGAAAGTGGGCCAAAGCAGGGCATGGTGAGTGGACAGGGGCCAGGCACAATCCCGCTGGGATGGTGTCTTCCTCATGGAACACTCTGGCCTCAGTTCATCTCCATTAGCTTTCCCGAGTCCG